>CAKAOI010047740.1:8549-182465 GCA_916701655.1 Sebastiscus albofasciatus
TTTCCCCCCCCCCCCCCCGCCCCGGGATCAATAGAGTATTTCTGAGTACTTCCTTGCCGGAGGGTTTGAAGTTTGTCCTGAAGCTTGCCACTGTATTTATACCCTACACCTTAAATAAGGGTGCTTCATTGAGCTGTGAGTGTGACTACAAATGGAGTTTACTCCTTCACGGAGTGGGAGGGTGTAGGAGCTCGATTGGAATCGGGCCTACAAGTTTGAAAATCTGGGGGTGTGTAGTTAGAAAGCACCTAGTGCCTTGAGGCTACGTTAGGCACTAGCAAATCACATCCCAATCTCTTTACTTAACTGTTGGCGGTTGAGTTGCATTCTGGGTAATATAGGCAGCAGCTTTAGGGAGAAAAATGCATAGAATAAAAAAGATGGTATCCATGAACTTGCTGTATCGATTTAAAAACTTTTTTTAGAGGAGTGTCCATCATGAGTCCAACAATGTTATATGACTGCAATGCTAAATGGGTGGATTATTCTTTTAAGTATCTGATATGGTGATGCATATTATTATTCATTCTTCCATTTTGATATGTTTTAAAACATAATTTGAAATTGTAAATCATGGAAATGTTTTCATGTGATGAAATACACTATATTAAAAATGTACAGTAAATTGGACATACATTTTTTAGCACCCTTGGCCTTAAGGATGCTTAAGGCAATCCAGGGTGAAACCACATTTGGAACCCACTGACTTAAAGCATAGTTCTGGTTTATTACAACTTGGGTCTTATTTTTGTAGTTTTGGCCTTCATTTCTGTCATGTCATAATAATTGTGCTCTGCAAAGTAATGGCTCAGATCTGGGAGCACAGTGACATTGCCACAAAAAAGTCAGAAAACACATTAGAAAAACAATGGCTTACAAGATTAATTAAAAACAATCCCTGCAGTCTGAATGGTACGAACCTTGTGCATCAGGTGTCAACACAGTTATTTTTTTATAATGAAGCGGTCTTTGTTTCCCTGGCACAAAAGGGGAATAAATAACAGCAAAAACAGAAAAAACAAAAACATTGGTATCAGGCAAATTCTTATTTTAAATATTGGTATCAGTATTGGCCCAGAATTTTGCAATCGATGCATCCCTAATTCCAAATGTGTTTGTCTAACTCGGGGTATGTTTAAAACCTGCCTGACTGTCTGACTGCTTGTGTTTCTTGCCCCATCACAAAAAATGACAGAAAATAAGATGGACAAACTTTCTTTTTTGAAGAACGATGGCATCTGCCGTTCAAAGTGCCGTTCTTGTACCGAACTGCAAGAATGAAGACTGAGGATGACGATGACGACACTCTGATGCCGAAAATCGCAATGATGGTGAAGATGACACGATGATGACACAATGGCGATGATGATGGCATTGTTGTCATAACAACAAATACCCTCCCATGATGAAGACAGATCGGCATTGCTCAACAGTCCATCAAGTGTGCCCCCATTGTGCTCCAATCAGGGCCTCCTCTCATTACTCTTCATTGAGCCAATGAGTTTGACGGCGGGAAGAAAAGGTGCAAAGTCCCTTCCCTTTCCTCTCGGCACCCCCCAAAAACAGAAATCAATTTCATCTATTGGACCTTGCCCCATGGCTGGCTGCTCAGCCTTCTTTTGATGCAGCACACACACACACACACACACACACACACACACACACACACACACACACACACACACACATACAAACCCCTCTGACACCTCTTTAGCTCTCTTTTGTTAGCCCTTCATTGCCCATGCCATATGGCAAATGAGAAGGATCCTGTGTGTGTGTGTGAGCACGAATGTGTGTGTTGTGAGTAGACTGTGGGGTCAGGGGAGGGAGGGGAATGGGGGGGGGTTATAGGAGGCTGACCCGCTCACAAAGACTCACCACTCCATCAGTGATCTCTATGAATACATGGGGACAAGCCAGGCTGAATGGGAGAGCAGAAGCCGTGGAGAAGTCGTCTCCGGAGGGAGGGGGGTCAGAAAGAGGCGGGGGTGCTGGTGTTTGGATGATGGGGGCATTAGCAAGATGGATGTTAGGGAGGATTAAGAGAGAGAGAGAGAAAATGAAAGAGACAGGGGGTAGATGGAGAGAGAGGGTGGGAAGGCAAGGGGGGACAGAACTGTGATTAAAATGAGAGCTGAAGAGAAAGCACATGTGAGAAATAAGTCAAAATGTGTGCTCACAAAGGCTTATGGACAGTGTGTGTTTGTGGCTTGGACTCGCCTGCTGTGCGCTGCTTGTTGGCGGGGGGATATGAGGTGATCCCTGTGCCACGGGGATCTACAATAGGCCAGCAGGTCCCTCTGTGTGATGACAAGGCTCTCGGGGTCCTATGCGAGCAGCCTGTGTGTGCGTGTATGCGCCAGTGTGTGTATCCCAGCAGGCCGCTCTCTATAGGAACACCAGTCTACGGGAGCAGACAGATTCTCATTAACCACATCTGACAGCCAAAGCAGGGAGCACACAGTGAGGTAGCAGGTCAGGAAGTGTTACGAACTATCCTCTTATTGCTTCTGAAGTTTTTTCCATGTGAACGTGCATTTTCTGTCCGTGTGTATGTGTGCGCGCGCTAAAGTTGGTTAAAAAACGTTTTTTACAATCCTCGTCGGCTTTGCATGAAATTGTGCCCTTAATGATAGCAACAATCCACGCAGTTCTGATCCAACAATTTCCGTCACTCTAATCCTATGCAGATAAGTGCCGATAAGCAAGTGTCGACAAAAGCGCTGCTTATAAAGTGCCTCTTATTTAAATGAGAGCAAAGAACTAAAACTCTTTTCCAGATAAGTGCCTCTGACTTCAATAACCGCACATGCACATGTAAGTGCCTCCGACTTAAATGACGGCAAGCGGCTAAAGGACTGCGAGACAGCAAGGAGTACAAAGGAGAGAGAAAATAGGCCAAGCCAAAGCGATGGAGACATTAGGGATTGCTGCCAGTTTTGCTCCCACTAACCCAGTGCAGCCGTCACCGCAGTTGCTCCACGCTGGTCACACTGTTACACAGCGTTGCATAAGATAGATAAGGCTACGAGGAGAGGCATATTCACCACGCCAAGAGAGCTATCTGCTGATGATGTGTGTGCGCGCGTATCTGAATTGGCGGTAGCTTGGAGGGGGGAGTGTGTGAAAGTGGTACAAGATGAGCTGAGAGATGAGATCAGCGGGAATGGGGGAGAGGTGTGATTGTGCTCTGTCATCTACGTTACGCGTGTTTAGTGGGTAGCCGCCGTTGCCATTTAGAATGTTGGACCCTGGCGTCATAACAGAGGCAGTATGGGAAACAAAGAACCCTTTCACGTTCTACAGCCTCTGCTCCTCTTTTGCTTCCTCTTTCCCACTCAGCCCAGTTTCCTCCCTCTCCGTCTTTATTTTTCTAAGACTCTAATACATTAGCTGATTCTTTGCCTATTTTTTTGCAAACTTACAGTAGCTCTACCTGCTTTTTCTCTTTTTTGTCTGCTCAGCAGCCATGACTATCATTTCCCCCTCTCTGCCCCGCATTACCTTTCCATATCTCTGCTTGACTATCATCTATTTTCTGTCCTATTGCTTTCTAATTCTTATCTCCTGTGCTTTTCTCTGCCACCAAATCACTCTCAGTCCCAGCTCTCTGCCCCCACACATCACCACCACCACCACCACCACCACAACCTGCTCCCTCCTTCACATCTGTTTCAGTGGCCCAGGTCCATGAGGTTGAATGCCAGCACCCTCCTCCCCATTATTAGCAGAATACAACACTCCCGACTGCCCACCTCCCCGACTTCTGTTGCCTTTTGTCCTGCCGACTGGCCTGAGCAATTGCCTTTTTTACAGTGGACAAAACCCAACATAGCTAAATAGACAGCGGGACAGTTGGTTGGTTTATTGTCTGTCTCCAAGTGTGCGCCTGTGTTGTTGGTTTGGGTATTACGTATTTGTGTATGAGCATATGTGTGTGTGTGTCTGTTGTAAACACGGTCAGGGTGCAATGAAGCCTTCTGCTGTGACTGGTTCCAGTTTCTCATTTTTACATACTACAGTCATATAAAATTTTCTTTTTTTTTTTCAATGACACATTCCTAACTTGCTTTAGCCTAATAAAAAAATATTCGAAACTAGAGCGGAGACAGGATATGTCTGGATGTGTTTGATCCTGTGGTGGGGAAATAAGCTTATTAGGGGTAAAAGAGTAAAATTAGGTCACGACTTTTTTGATCTTTGTAAACATAGGGGATAAAATTGATTGCTTGCACCTTCCCATAGAGTGTTTCTTCTGTGAAATCTCCCCCCCCCCCCACACACACACATTCCTGTACTTCTATCTTTTTGAGGACACTCATTTGCATAATGCATTCCCTGGGCCCTTACCCTAACCCTTCACAATCACAACTAACCCTAACCTAAACCTGATTCTAACCTGAACCATATAACCAAGTCTCAACCCTCAAACAGGCATTTGAAGAAGTGAGGACCGGCCACAATTTCCAAAACCTTCCAAAAATGTCCTCACTCTGTTGGTTAAAAACTTGTTTCAGTCCCCACTATGCAGCAAGTACAAGAATACACACACATACACACCTTAACCTAACCCCAATTAGGGCAGAAGCCATTATACATTGTTGTTCTGTGCAACTGCACTGAAATCAAATGAGGTACACCAATTTTGTCCCCAATTATGCAAGACGTCCCCCAATTAAATGGTGTGAAATGTAAAATTTGTCCCAAAACCTGGCTTACAGTATGACCGAAACTACACACACATGCACACACACACACTGCAGGCCCAAGTATTGTAAGCAGAAGGACCACACAAAAAATGTTGAATTTAAGCCTTATGTTTAAAGCAATGGACAGTGAACAAAAGCAACATAAACATACAGTAATTTGTGTAGACTGCACATAAGCATCTACTGCTAGTTCCACTAACTGTGCGACATGGTGGGCTTTACGTGTAAACACACAAGCTACATACAGGTCATATATTGTAATCACGATACACTAAAGATAACCTTTTTACAAAAAAAACAAAACACGATTAACACATCAAGATCGGTCATGTAGCTTTTGAGGTTGCGTCCCAAAATAGATTAATGGACAACATGGGGGCTTTACCATCATCATACTACATCAACCATCTGCACACTATCAGAGGTACAGTATGTAGTTACAATATGTGATTAAAAGGCTGACTGCTCAGAAGGCTCTGGGGCCGTGTTATACTTTATTGTAATAGTAGGCTAGATGAATTGTAGAACAGTGGCTGTAATGCAATGTAATGTACTGCAAAGCATCAATATCTCAACATAAGGAGCATCACTGAAATAAATCTCCCCCACCAACATCCAGCTTTGTCCAGATGCAAATATTTTACAACAGATACAACTATATATGTATGAATTCATTTCATTCATTTATTTCTATAGTATTCTGGCAAATAATTGTTGATTCTCCAATTCATTGTGTTGTCTACTAGCTTAAAAAAATAGACCATTAGCTTAGCTGAGCGCAGTGGTTCTCAATTGTTTTTTCACTCATTCCTAAATAAAGTGCAAATAAAAAAAAGGCCCTTCCACTTCAACTTTATCAAACCACTTTTTGTGACATTTGTCACCAGATTGCTCCTTCAGTCTGTTCTTTTTCAAGAGAAAAATGAAATAACTAACATTTGCAATCACTTCGCTACAAAGATAACATGTATGATGCCATTTGCGCTTTGTTGTTCACTGATGCAGCTTTGCAAAGCTTTGTTCCTGCTGACGGTGCTCACAGAGTTTTCTCTGAAAGAACTTGAGTGGCTTATTGACGTGACTTGGATGTAATGTTTTTTAAGTGTATTCTTAATTTGCTGGGTCTCATGCTGTCAGATACCAGAGTTTTCAGACATAAAATACTCACTGGTCTCTCCCCATCTCTCACCGCATTCACTGTGAACCCAAAAAACAAGATAGGCTTTGTCATGTTATCTTCTTGACTAGTTTTTTTGGTTGATTACCGTCAGGTGATCACGTTGTCTGGTTCATCTCGGAACCATCGCCTGTTTTTCTATCTGTCCATTTTCTGTGTGAATGAAGCATGGTGGATCACGGTTTGTTTGCTGTACCGTCGTTAAAAAGATTCCGATGTCAAAATATTAGTTCATTCAAAACATTTGTTCCGCATCAAATCTTTTCCCAAGTCACTTGCGCCCCCCCCCTCCCTAAAATAGACAAATTGTCACTTTTACATTTCTCTTTATGTGTGAATTCATATAGATACCACATGCTAATTAGTAAGCTAGTAAGAGTATGAGGTAATTTTTTATTTTTTTACTTTGGAGAGAAGCAGGCTAGGTGTTTTCCCTCTGCTTTCAGTATTTATGCTATGAGCTAAGCTAATCACCTCATGCTCTAGCTCCATGCTTAACATACAGATATGACAGAAGTATTGATCTTCTCATCTAACTCTCAGGACTAAAGAGCCTAACTGTATCATAAACTATTCCTTTAATGCTAATTGTGACAGCAAAAGATTAGTTTGAACATGCACACAGTCCGTTCTAGGGTTATCCATGTATTTCTTACATGATACCTTACATGATAAATGTCAAACAACATTTAACATTGTATTGATTATCTATGTAATTCCCTATTATTATACTAGACATAACTGTTCACTGCATAATTTAGTTTATAGTTTTTACTTGGAGGTCAAGCATGCATAAAGGGTATAATTAAGGAAACAGTATAGTCAATACAGCTGGCAGGTAAACAAGGTAGCGACAACAAAAGCAACCAGGCATGCTAAGAGACTTTAAGGATGTGAAGACGGACTGACAGAATCTGCATTTACAGTAAATAGGGTCAACTCGTTCTCACTCCCAACTCATCAAATACCGTCGTTTGGTAAATAGCCCTTGGCATCGGGAACCAACGCACAGAGTCACTCTTTGGCGACAGTATTTGACCAATCAGGCTTTCAACTAACTCCAATGTAAACCCACCCCACCCATGGCGTTATTCAACGATTGGAGGAAGTGACGTAGTATTAAAAGCGTGAAAGTCTGTTCAGGGTGGTTTGGAGCAGTTGGTCAAACAAACTCAAGACTTTCAACCAAGAGACCGGTGTTCGTGTCCCGTGTGAAACTTAAAGTAACGTTGACTTATTTTGTAACATCAGTCTTTAGTCACGTGACTTGTCGGTATTGTCAGTCACGTGAGTCACGTCAGTTTTTAGTCACGTGAGTCGTTAGTATCATCAGCACCGTGAGTCACGTGAGTCACTAGTCAAGTGAGTCGCTAGTCAGTGAAGTTAACATCAACCACAACTGTTTCCTAAACCTAACTTAGTGGTTGGTCCTAAACCTAATGTCCTGTGAAAATGGAAGTTTATTTGGAAAGAACACTATGCATGTAATAAGCATATATTGACACGCTGTCCCTGGTCCGTATATAAGTAACTCAAAAGGGGTACCCCAAGCGGGACACTGACCAAGCGGTGGTATTTGACGGGTTGGTAGTGAGAATGTGTTGATAGGGTGCTGGATGAGGCTATGTAGTGCAGCGAGGCTCAAAATTAGCAGGGCAGTGATAAGCACACGAGGAGCAGGTGTGCAGTTGACATACTGAGGTCATATAGTGCGCCAATATGTTCTCATGGGAAGGCGTATAAATAGCACGACATTACAAGAACATTCCATATGTCATGAGAATACATTTTCGAATTTTGTATGCCTCTTGGTGCCATTTTTACGCCACGCAGAAAAACTGCGGTAACAATCTCAGGTTTAGGCACAAAAGTAAAATATGTACATAAACAACGTGACAGAAGTATGGAAAACGTCGTTAACGTAACTTTGGGACACAAACACCAGTCTCCTGGTTGAAGGTCTGGTGCTTGTTGTTGTTTTTATTGACGTTTGTGACCTGTTTTCCATAGTTGAGTTACGCTGTTTCTGTACGTGTTTTACGTACTTATTTCAAGCCCAACCACAACGCTTTTCCTTACTCTAACTAAGTGGTTTTCTTGCCTGAACCTAACTGTGAACGTTCGCGTGGCGTATAAATGACCGTGTAATGTCGTGGCATATACACTTCCCCGTGAGACCGTGTTAGAATTGCCATGGCACTCATACGCCACTTAGTGCGAGCAGGTTGAGTGGGTCTAAGTGGGATTAAAGTCATATATGCGGGGGGCTAGTATTGCCTGGAGATCTTGAATTGTAATAATTGCAATCCACCATGTCCGAACAACAGCAAATTCAACATCAAACACCAAACAAAGCATTACTCCTGTGTAATTTGGCATCTCGGTGTATTTCTTGCTTTTTTCTTCCTTATCATACTGCAGTGGAAATTATTAATAAGACCATTTTGGGTGCATGTTGGAGAAGCTCATCCAGCTACTCAGCATGGAGACCCATTACAATCGAGATAATCCTCGGGATTTGGTCAGTAAATGAGTGAAACAGAGGCTATGTTTATTCTGGGCGAATGCGCCACACTAAACACAGACATGGGTGGTAAATTCTTAAATCCCATGAGGTCCCTGCTTAGTTCTAGTCAGTGCCAACAGGGCATAAGGAGGAGAGACGGAGGGGGAAGAAGGAGAGGATACAAATGTTGCCATGACAGTATTTATTCTACTGAAAACAAGATGCGTGTAGAGCAAACTAAAATCTGTATTGGGTTAAATGAATGAACAAACAAATTATCTGTATAAATGATCCATAGAGGAGTGTGCTTCTCTCCAGAAAATGAAAATCAAGATAATTACTGTATATATAGTATGGAGTATAAATAGCAACATTGCCAGATGTGCCACTGCTGGTTCAAACAATTATGTAAAAATGAAACGAATGCAGTTGGAGAGAGAGTATTTTAACAACACCTCACATCAAGAAAGCTCAACAGCATAAACTCTGAAAACTACTTCTTGCCAAACTTAAAATTACTTTTTTGTGTCCTTCCTCGGAACGGTGTGCAGAGCACGGCAATGACCCTGCTGCAATTTCCTCCGAGAGAGCCAATTTGACATTATCATGTTTTCACGACGGAAGCATCCTCCAAACTGCACAAATTATTCCAAACGGCAGACATCCACAGCATTCATCTGCCTCGCACGTGCACAGGCTTTGCTCATGTGTGTGTTTTTTTTTTTTCCTGATCTCTGTGTCCTTTCGCTAGCTCGTCATGTGTCATGCTTTACTTCTCCTTTCCTAATTTTCTGACAGGACCTGTTGTTTCCCGCGGCTTAACAAAGAAATATGATGCGACAGAGCCTCCGCGGGAGCGGCGCGGTAACAAAGACGGAGAGCCACTCTGAACCCTGAGGTGGAAAAACAGACCCGTCTCACTGAGTGTGATGAATATACTCATGTGGTGTTTATTCATACACTCACACATCTGCCGTAAAGGCGAGCATTGTCCAAAACATTCATTGATTTTTCTCTCCTGTCATGCCCATCTCTCCGTCTCTATCTGCCCTTCTACTTTACTTTACTCATTCTTCCTCATTCCCTCTCCTCTTTGTGCTCTTCTTTATACTGTGCATTAAAATTCCACTCCACTCTCCAGTCCTCCACCCCCCCCGCACCACCACCACCACCACCCACAACCAACCCCTCCATTTTCTGAAAGCAGGAATGATACACCGGGTTTAAGCTAAATTCCTTGTCTGTCTCACTAATTGCTTGCTAAATGCATGATGGAGAAAATCATTTTAAGCCAGCATCGGAGCAGAGAGAGCCTTTCAGCATTGTTCTGGTTGTCAGGGCAACGCAATTAAAAACCCACCAAGAACAAATGTGCACTCAGGATAGGGAGGTTTTTAACGCAGGCATCTCTGCCTCATTCTTCCTCGACTTGTTTTACTTTCTCCTCCTTTTGAATTTCTGATTTGGTTCTTGTTCCACTGCCAGTCTCAATTTGAACAGTTTTGTTCGGAAAATGAAATTTCTATGATTTGAGAGAAGTGACACCTTCCCTTGTAAAAAAGGATTCCTGGAACAAAATGACAAGCTGGCGAAAAGGTATTTAGTGAAAAACAGGGACTACGCTGACAAAAACAGTAGCACTCATCTTTTAGAGACATTGAATGGAGGATGACAAAGTTTGTTTTCTTGTGTCACACTTGTGCTTTTTAACCCCTTAAAACTCTGACGGGCCCGGCTGCTATTCTGTTTTACAGAGGTTGTTGCTAGTTTTCAAGCTAGAGTAAGGTGAAGATACTGATATCATATAAAACTAGAAAGCATATGGAATCCATTGGTACCAACCATCTCATGCTAGCATGTCGGGAATATTGCTAAATAACAGTACAAAGTTATGCTAAATTATTTGCGAAAAAGGTCGTTTGCCCTCTGACTTCAAGATATGTGAATGAAAATGGGTTCTATGGGTACCCACGAGTCTTCCCTTTACAGACATGCTCACTTTATGATAATCACATGGAGTTTGGGGCAAAAAACATCCAGTTTTTTTAAAGCAGTATAAATGTGTTATTTTCACCTATTCTAAAATGGTGAATATTTCTGCATATTGCATAAATTTGGTATCACTGGGAAGCTGAGACTCTTGTGGATCCAATGAGCCCAAATGTATTCATGCGTAATACTGTTAGTCCCCATAGTAGCCATTTCATTATAGTGAGACCATTTTTTTTAAATTTGACCTCACTGTATAAACTGATCTGTTGTGACCTCTAGGATAATCACAGCCTCATGAAACTTTACAACCCCAAACTAGCGACCAAGGGCATTCAGAGGATGGATGACTTTACTAGGTAGATTGACAATAAGGGGGTTTTCTGAGCAGTTTCCAGAACAGAAGTGCTCGCCATCCAATCGCCAAAAAGTGAAATTCTTGCAGAAATCTCCAAATGTCAAAAATTTTTGATACCAAATCACAGCACGGCTTTTAATGGGGTGTTCGTTAAGGTCCTGGTGTTTTAATGTGGTATTTTGGAGGGATTATTGATCACTTTTATCAGTTCTTGAATTTAAAAAAATGGTTAAATTTAGCCACAAATCTGTGCAACAAATGGTATCAACCCAAAAGTTGCTGCAACAATTTATGAGACATAATAGAGCATGTGAATGGCCATCATGTACTTCTATCATAATGTTCTACGCTCATACACTTTCAAAATGTATTCTAATTGATTCATTAATTCATTTGATTTCCTATTCATGACTGGAACCACTTGACACATATGCACGATCAAATTAATCTTTAGGTTTCCAGCTTTCAGATGATGTACACCACTACTATGTGACATATACTGTTGACTATTTATATAACCCTGAATATCCCTTATCCCCCACACCTCCCCCTCTAAAAAAAAGAGGGTGGAATGGTAAAGGGTTAATTGTTTTCTTTTCTTTAATGTTTTTTTCTCTTTGAACTCTAAAACTTCCTTTCTATTTTGGCCGTGAACAGTATCCTATGCTTTTACAGCGAAGCCCAATATGTGAGAAAGGCCAAAAATATGCAATGTTCTTCTCCCCGGTTGGCCCCCCGCACTCTCTCCTTCTCCCAGTTTCTCACTATTTTTCTCATTCGGTCTCGTTTTTTAATTAGTTCCTGGTGTGTTGAAGACCATCGTAGTAATTTACGAGTTCAGCCTTGGGTCATTCTAAACTCCTGGGATTGAAGGATGGAGAAGAGAAGAGGAGAGAAGAGAAATCTGAAACAGGAAACTTTGCCGTCCTCAGCAGAGTCGAGCTAAACGTAACATTTTACCTCACTCTCATCTAGCATCTCCCCTTCTCTCCTTTCCCTCATCAGGATGATGCATGCGCTGGGTGTGGAACCCATTTCTCCAACCACCTGTGTATTGCTTGCTTGTCTGGCGGTGTAAGATGTCAGCCAGAGCAATGATGGTATCATTATTCAAAACATTACACAGATTTGTGCAGCAGAGGCATGCCGCCGATTGTGGAAGAAGAAGGGAGACAAAAAAAAGAGAAAAAGACAAAGAAAGCCATGTTTGCAACGATTCCGTCACCGGGGCCAGATGTTGTTCTTGCTCTACTTTCCTTTCCTCTGCAGAGAAAACACACTCTGATCCAGACAATGTGAGAAACGATGTGCAAGTGCCAAAACATAGCTTTGGCTTGTTTTGTGACAGTATGGCTTGTGTAAGACTGTCAGAATTGGGTCAGTTTACCAATGAAAATCTACTCAAAGACTTCTTGCTGATGAGTTGAAATAGTGTGACACAATAGGATGTGGATTTAACTCAGTACTGCAAGCCTACAAAACAAAAGCCCCGCTAAATGAATTGGAAGTGAATTTATTTATCCGTGTCTGTCGTTTCTGTCTTTTCATGAACATTTGACGTTTGAACTTATGGCTCATATGACAAACCCGTTCTCACTCCCAACTTGTCAAATACCGCCAAGTGCCCCTTGGCATCGCAAAATGACACACAGAGGCATCCTTTTAGCAACAGTACGGGTCGAACAAACACAAGACATTCAACCAGGAGACCAGTGTTTGTGTCTCGTGTGAAACTAAATGTAACTTTTACTTATTTTGTCACGTCAGTCTTTAGTATCGTCAGTCCTGTGAGTCGCTAGTCAGTAAAGTTAACGTCAACCATGACCATTTCTTAACCCTACCTAAGTGGTTGTGTTTATTTTGAAAGGACACTATGGATGTAACAAACGAATATTGACACGCCGTCTCTGGTCCGTCAAAAGTAACGCATAAGGGGTACCCTGTGCTTCGGTCTCCAATGCTGAGAAGCACCGATCAAGTGGCTTTTTTTGCCTTTGTCTTTGTTTCTAAACAAGGAGTTTTGACAAGTCTGAGAAAATATCCCTGATGATGTAATCAGGGTCATCTTAAAATGAGCTTGGAGATTTCAAATGTTTAAAATGGAAAGCCTGCATTACAAACTTGAGACATGAAGTTGTAAAGAGAAGAGCTTTTAGGTCTAATGAATTGTACCATGGGAAAGATAAGATTCATCATTTTTGGAGCTTGACCCTTACCAAGGATTTTGACCTTTCTGTCTGTTTTCTCTCCCATGAGTCCCATGAGTTCCTCAACTGTATGGAAGTAGAATACTACAGTGGAAACCACTTACAGTGATCACGTCTGTCCGGGTCAAAGTGATCACTATAAGCGGAAGATTATTATAACCACATTTTTGTTATTTTGTTATTTAATTTCTAATGCAGATCACCATTTAATTGATATTTGGATATTTATTACATGAATACAAAGTAATGAAAAAAAACAGCTATTTACTGTCTCTCTGCCAATTATTCTGCCTTTTTCCTCACCAAGGGTGAGGCTTTGCCTTTTTTGGGCCAGCTCTGCAGTGCGAACGTGCATGCAGAATATGGCGCCCCTTTGCCGGGGCTCCTCGCTCGCTCACCCGGTAGTGGCGTGAAGGGAAACAGCCACCAGTCTGCATGAGCTGCTGGAGCAGTGGTGCCGAGGAGCCATTTGTTAGAGTTTCACTTTGGGAGCATTGCGTGACGAGGCATTATCAATCCACTTGACGAGGGCGGCTTCAACCACAGGTGCTTTCTCCTTTTTTATTTTATTCAGAGAAAATTACAAGACAAGAATTAAATTAAAGTTAGTCTAACATCATTTTAGAATGTTTTTCCATATGTTGTTGAATATGAAAAGATCCAAAATGAACACTATAAGCAGACTACTACATTACTATAAGCAAATTACTTAAACAGCATTTGTAGAGGAATGATTCTGCCCCAAGGTTTTTGATCCATATACTGTAAGTGGTTGATCACTGTAACTGTATTTCGAAGTTTACATTTGCACTTCCATTAAGGTTGGTGACTTACAAGAGAAAAGAAAGGTTCAAACTTAAAGCAGCAGAGGCTGCGATATTCTGATTTTTAGTGAAATAGTCAAGCCCCAAAACAATGCATCCTACATTTCCCATAATGTTTTCTACCATGGTTTGTTAGACCCTCGCCTCGACCCTTTCTTTCAACTGGAAACTGGAACTTTTGAACAATTTCATTTAAAAAATCGGACCTTTACTTGTGAATTTATTTGGGGTTTGTTACACATAAAAAATAAAAATAAAATACCAGGCATGTTTTGGTTAAACGTATGTCCATTTATTTGAATTGAAACCATAATAATAATTGACTCTTCACCAAGTCCCGCCCCTCGAACACAGACTGGCCAGTCAGAGCGCAGCATCAGCCAGCTTCGATTAGTGTCCGACAACTATCTGGCTCTGCTTTATAGTCTCTCATGCAATCTTTTCAGATTTTCTTCATTTTCAGGCTGGTTTTGTGGATTTCGAGCTAGTCATGGTTAAACATGCCTGGGGCACTTGTAATAGTGTAATAGCAGTTACCCGGAGAGATTGGAAGGAGATACACATTTCTAAAATGTTACGTTTCGACATTAGAACCTATGGAGCCAACATTAGCAGAGCAAGATAGCACATCATTAACTAGTGTTAATCCTATGCTACGCTAGCTACTGAAGGTATACTGATAAACATGCTGCAATCATTGCAACAGATTATGCTTATGATATAGTAAGGGGTTTGTTTCTATCTGTATTTGACATGGTACAGTCTGAGCAAATAAGCCCTATATTTCCATTTTATTCACGTTATTTTCAATTAATTCCTATAAATTCCTGTTAACTCCCATGGAAAGTTTCCCCCTTGGATATTCCCAAAATTGTCTAACCCTAAGTAGGACTAACCATGACAAGTTAACTGCTCATAGTGTGTGAGAACAGTAGATTGACCCTTTAAGAATTAGCTTACTTATTTTACGTACAGCTACTGCCACTACACTGTGACTGTGGTTTAGATGGCAAACACTTTTTATGGCAGTCCAAGACCATTTTACAAATAACAATGAATGAAGGGAACCTCCAACTAAGTTTAGATACACCGTTCTAGCTATAGGGAAAGACTGCACTCTGAGTTATAAATGCATAGTATACATTTGTAGTATTTTAGTACAGTACCTTGAGTAGTACCAAGCTGTTCTAAGATATACAGTAGCTATAGTATTAGTAGCAGCGGTGTAATTTCCTTGGGGGAACTAATGGTTTTCTAAAAATGTTCCATTTTTGGCTTTTATTAGCAATTTAGTGCATTATAATGATCACTGCAGTATCACTCACAGTCCAACCACCTTTTTAATTATCAAGGCAGCACTATCAGACCACACTCTTGACTCTTGAGAGAAGAATTTTAAGGGAGGACGGAAGAAAGAAGCCAAAAGAGACTTCTTATATAGACTCCCATTATTTTTAAGATCAGTATCAGATCTAATCACTGCACTGTATCGGTTCTGTTGGCTGAAAAACATCTCTGATCTCCTGACCTCTGAGCTCATCCTCTGGGTATATGTGTGTGTGCGTGTGTGTGCATGTGTATTGTGTGAAATGTGAGCTCAAGTGTGTGTGTGTGTCTTCCTCTCCCAGACTGGTGCACTAGTGTGATGGATGGAGTGAGGTGTCTCTCCAGCTGGTGATCGTAATGAAGCTTTATCCCCAGTGTATGTGTGTGCGTGTGTGTGCGTGTGTGCATGAGGGGAGGGCTGACAGGACTAGATTATCCTTTACAAAGTTGTCCTCCAGTACGAAGGGCCAATTCTACCACGGGGAGACACACATACACACATTCTCTCTCTCTGACCACCGCCTTGGAGATGATGAATGTGGGACTCAGTGTAGCTCTCAGCTCCAGGGATCCAACTTGGAGACACGGAGACCCAGTTTCCCCTTTTTTAACTGGGAAAAGTGGATGCCGGGGCCACAATGGAGCTGTGAGCAGAGACAAAGATGGGTGATGTGCGCAGATGGTGGCCAAGCCCCGGGGATCAGGCTGGCTGATGCTGTTGGGAATTTCTCTGTGAGTCGACTGGAAGTGTCCTGACCTGCCACTGTGGAGCCTGTGAACTGTTGCCACCTCTAATGACAGGCGTTTCATCATTCTCATGATAACCTTACACACCAGTCATGTCACTTCATATCTGGAGAGTTACTAATTGAATTCCCTCGATTAAAAATGCATATGAGTGAAAGAAAATACCTGACTAAATGGATGGAAAAACTCAATGAAAATGTTGCTTTGCTTGACTCAGATGGCAAAGTTGTAAAAACAAAAAACAACAAAGTGCAATGGACGCAAATAAATCATAATGTGCATGTAAAACTTAAGCGGAAAAACATCATGGTTGGGCTTAAAATAAGTACGTAAACTAAGTAAAATACGTACGGAAACAACGTCACAGAAAAACGGAAAACACGTCACAAATGTCACTAAAAAACATGTCACAAACGTCACTAACGTAACTTCAAAATAACTTTGGAACACGAACACCGGTCTCCTGGTTGAAAGTCCTGTGTTTGTTAGACCCCATCCATCTCCCGTCCTGCCAACCATAAGCAATCTTTTTCACTTTTTATTCTACGTCACTAGCTTCGAGCATAGCATATTTACGTGGATGCGTTTACAGTACATCACAGTCAGTACAGAGTACATGGCGTACAAATGACGTGCCGAAAGAGGAACGGTGTTTTTACTGCCCGTGAAATGACTTGCGAACTACCGTGTCATTAAGTGCGACCGGGCTGATCTGTGAAATGGATATAGACTTGTTACAGAATACCTTAGTACATGCATGCCTATATATATACTGAGGTGCCTTAATTGCTGCTTGTCCCTTTTGATCTTCAAAAATCAAGGCAATTCAATCATCTACCCTGTATGAATGATCAGATTTGTGCAGTTCAGCATATGAGTTCTAAGGTGCTCAGCAGGAAGTAACTGGATTCCCAACTTAACTGATTTTACAGTTTTACATATCCATAAACATTCTTTAAAAACACACTGTCCTACTAAAGTCCTATTTAGAGGTCCAAGTCATTCGCTGCTCTGCTCCATATATTACATAGTGTTCTCTCTGACTTGAATTGTCTGAATTGCCTCACTTATGTGTTTATGGAGCATTCTTTCTGGAAACTTTGAGAATAATTAAAATTGATTTCAGCAGCGAAAAGCTCTCAGCCGTGTTATCTAACAGGTTGCACGCTGCAGCAGATTTGACGGCATGGCTGACCAAAAGGCAACATGGAGGACAGCCACTGTATACTGTAATAGGTTAAGATCAATTCACAAGGCTGGCGGTATATAGATCACTCAGCCACACACTGTGGTAGAAGGAAAAGAAAAAGAGGAATGCACACATTCCACATTAAAAGCATGGTATACTGTATATCCAATCTAAAAGAAAATATAACCACCAGCTGAAGTTCATCATAACTTGTTTGTTGAACACAAATTTCCCTCTTTTTTTTCGTGACGCTCAGCACGACTTTCAACAACGGCTGCGTCGCATGGCTGCTGCAGCTGCGTTGCGTGGCGGCTTTGTGATTCACGCGTCAGGTGTTCACACCAGCTGCGTTTCAGCTGTCAGCTGCATTTTTGCTGCTGCAGCTACTGCTGCTGCTGCTGCAGTCAGCCCTTTCTTTCTACACAGAGTTTGACTTTCATAATGGCCATTTCATTTCATTCTAAATATAATTTATATTTATTTTAGACAAGAAAGGTAAAGAAACGTGGTAATTTGTAAATAATAGTAATAATCCACAATTAAAACACCGTACTATATTTATTCATGGAGCTCTCCAAGTCACTGCATGTTCTACAACACTGTCGGGAACATATTTCAGAATAAAAACCTTGTGTTAACAAATGAAGGAATTCTGTCCACAGAATAAATGCTTGAGGGCATTTATTTTGAAATGAAAGCAGGAAGTGTTGATTTAAAAATAAGTCTTTACTTTTTTTCATCTCTGTAACATATTCTTCAGAGAGACATCGAAACTGTAGTAATCCTGCTGATATGATGTCAATATACAGTCAATAGATCATCTTCACTGTCTGTGACATAATCTACAGATGTCTAGACATTGAAACTGTAGTAATGCTGCTGGTATGGTGTCAATATACAATCAGTAAATCACTGTCACTGTCTGTTGTTGCTTTGAAACGCGCCCGGTTCGCGTAACAAAATGGCGAGACCTCGAATCTCTAGAAAAGAAGCAGCTTAGACGTGCGGCAGTGTGGCTGCTCAACCTGTTAACACAGACGCCGAAAAAAACAACAACAGGTAACGCAGCAGCTACGCGCTCTTGATGTTCCCAGTGTGGATGAGGCTATACATTGCCAGAATACCACTTCTAGATGGTATTCTTGCAATGTAAGGGTGTGAGATAATGTCTTATGTTACAATAGCCTCCTGTCTTGCATTCTTACCTTTTCACTTTAGTCAAACAACCAGAAAATGTTGCCTAATTCCACTTGAAAATGTTATGCTTACAGTACATTTTACTGAGTCCTACAGTGCCACAACATGGACTCTACCAATATCATATTCAAACAGTACGAGTGCACTCGCAAGCACACCACGGCGCCTAAGACAAAATACCTCCGAGTGCTCATATATGCAAAATGCTAACATATTCCTAAGTGCCACAGTGCCATGTTACATCGCTGCCAGCCTTGTAATTTTCACATGAATATTGCATCTGCGCTTCCTTCCCCTCTCAGTCTGTGTTATTGTGTCAAATGCAGGGCTAGATTTGTCTCTTCGTAGTAACAGGGGGAAGGCTTCCACTGCCTGCAGCCAGGTTCTGGGGCCTGCCTGTGTAAGATTGAAGCTTTCTTTCTGCTTTGTGAGCGCAAAGAGGCGAAAGGGGGGAGTGTATGGGAGAGAGAGAGAGGGAGGACACAAGGGTAAGGGGGGGTGCTTCAAAAGGGAGACCCCCAGCGTTGTGCCTGAGGTTTCCATCTGTCGGCAAGAGGGTTGCAACATACCAAAAAAAACCACACTGATTGATATTCACAAACATCATCATCATGCGTGCATGAAAACACACTTTATTTTGTAGTTGAGGGGTGATGATGACAGAGGAGGGGTGACACACAGGCTGACAGACATCCTCAGGGGCTAAGAGAGACCGTGTGCAGCGCTTCGTGCATTTCAAGGTTTTGCTGTCTTTAAAGCCACCCTGGGCGCTGTCCTAAATCCGAAGGGCCAGATGCAGATGATCACAAGAATGTCAGAGCGGCCACAGCTCTGTTTAGCTGCGGCTTCACAGTGTGGTAAATCCGTCAACACTGAATACAGTCTGTGGCAGAAAAGACGTGATCAGCGCTTACTCCGCCGCAGTAATGCTGTCTGTGGATCAGAGCTGTATTTAGAAAATGATAGTTTTAGTGTTGTAGAAAGCCTCAGCCAGCCACTTTCAATTTTGCGAATGTTTCATCATATAAGCCTCCCCCCTCCAAACCCGGCGAGGAGCGTCTATGATTCCCCGCAGATGAAGTGGCATCTAATCCGAGTAGAAAACCCTCACGACTAACATTCAGACCCACTTTATTGTGTGGCGGTGACAATAGGGGCACAGAAGCCAGGAGTGCAACAGGGCGTGGGTCCCAAATGCCGTAGCCTTGCCAGGGATAATAACAGCAGCAGGAGTAATATATTCATGCATGCATAGAGTGATCTTTTTCACCTCCAGCAAAAAAAAAAGCACTCTTCAGCTGAATCACCACTCAGTTCAACAGTCTCCCTGAAAGCCCTGGTCATATCTGCATCTATGTGCGTTTCAAATGCGATGTTAAAGATCAATCCCTTCTTTATACTGGTAATGTAAAGATCTATTTTGCTGCTGTCAATAGCTCTCTCTTTTATTATGAAGGCAGAAGTGGTTCAGTTCATATCACAAACTTCACAAACCCTATTTTGAACACCTTTAAAAGCAGCTACTCGTCTTTCACTGGAAACAAAAAAGATCCTTTGGCAAACAGCAGCAGCGGTGAGCAGACTGAAACCAATGGAGGACGATTTGGGTAGTTGGCATTGATAGTGATAGCCACCAGGGCTGAATAGACGATAAACGGACGATCAGCAGAAACAGACGAGTGCTCTAATAGCCAAACGCCGCCTTTCAGTCAAAACTGACCGACTCCTGACCCTAACTTCATATTTAATGGGCCAATACGAGAGTTGTATCGATCTTCTCACTGCAAGAAAGCGACTATCTCCCATATTGTCGAACCATTCCTTTAACTTCCCCGTCAGTTATCAATCACTTTCATACAACGGTAACGCAGACATCCAAGCAGCTCCGTCTTTCCCTGTCATAAAGAACAGCGGTGGGACAGCTCTGGGTTGTTAGCATTAATAGTGACAAGGCTGAACAGAAAAAAGAACAACTTGTACTCATTGTTACTGTGACAGCAGAAAGAGATTTGAGGCTCAGAGGGAGGCAAGTTACGCTAATGCAGAAGGCTTGTCTTTCAGCCAAAACTAAACTATGAACACCTGTATTGGCTTTTCAAGAAGAAAAGCACTTAATGACTTAGGAAAGCTGCTTTTGCTACTTTCAAAACTTGCAAAATGTTTTAATCCCCTGCGATCCTGACCGACTTTACTGTCTTTCAGAGGCTGTAGTGGTTAAGCGACAGATATCGTATGAGGAAACATTGGCATCGACATTTTCAAAGGGGTCACTTCACCTCTGACCTTAAGATATGTGAATGAAAATGGGTTCTATGAGTACCCACAAGTCTTCCCTTTACAGACATGACCACTTTATGATAATCCCATGCAGTTTTGGACAAAATACATGCAGTTTCATGCATGTAGTATAAATGCGTTATTTTTACCTATTCTAAAAATGGTGTATTTTCATATTTCTGCATACTGGGGTCCCTAAACAGCCTTGGAATTGCATACATTGGGTATCACTAGAAAGCTGAGACTCTTGTGGATCCAATGAGCCCTCATGTGTGATGTTAGTCCGCATAGAAGACATTTCATTGTAGTGAGACCTTTTTTGGAAATTTTACCTCTGTATATCCTCTAGGATAATCACAGCCTCATGAAACTTTACAGCTTCAAACTAGAGACCTAGGGCATTCAGAGGATGGATGGCTTTCCCATATTCACAATCAGGGGGTTTCTGAGCAGTTTCCAGAACAGAAGTGCTCGCCATCCAATCACCATGAAATGCAATTCTTGCAGAAATCTCCAAATGCCAAAAGTGTTTGATACCAAATCACAGCATGGGTTTTTCTATGGTGTTCCTAAAGGTATTGGTGTCTTAATGTGGTATTTTGGACAGATTATTGATCATTTTTTATCAAGTCTTGAGTGGTTAAAAATGGTCAAATTAAGCACCAAATTTGTGTAACAAATGATATCAACCCAAACATTTCTGCAGCAAATTATGAGACACAAGAGATGAGAATGGGAATGGCCATCATATACTTCTATCATAATGTTCTAAACCCTTATCTACTTTTACAATGTATTTTGATTGATTCATTAACTGCTTAATTCATTCAATTAATTTATTTCTGATTTATGACTAGAACAAATTGACACATAAAGATCCGCTGTACCCCCCCTAAAAAAGACAAAAACTGGTCTATTGCGGGTCTCAGAAGGTTAATTTGATAGACTTTTAACTAGATACTAGATACTAATTATGTTTTATTCCCAAAACAGATTAGTTTGCAATCTAAAAGCAGGCATACAAGGCCTGGAGAGACTTGGGCAAGCCTTAGAAAAGACTGCCGCTTTACCCACTGGACTCCAGCAGTCAGAGTTCTGACAGGGACTAAAAGAATAAAGCACATCCCTCCTGTCCTCACATCACTGCCTCTGCCTCCAGTACACTCCAGAATTGATTTTTAGCTTCTGGTTGCTTGTCCAGAAAGCACTGAATGGCCTCGCTCCACAATATGTGTTAGATCTGCTTAAAAGCGATGAGCCACCCAGACCTTTTAGGTCATCTGGCACTGGTCATCGTGATCGTGAGGGTCGATTCAAAGTTGGGTTTTCTATGCTCCTGTTAGAATAGCCTTCCATGATGGTCTGGTTTGCTCAAACTCCGGCTTCTTTTGAAGCAGCCTCAAAACATTTTCTGTTGCCTTTCAATAATGAGTATTGTATCTTAGCAGCCACTGAACAGTTTGTGCGTGCTATCTCAAGAGAGCTCTTGTGAATGGGTCTTTTCTCTTTTTTCATGCAGAGAGAACGTTGAGTGCTTTTTGAAATGTACTATATAAATACAGTTTGCCTTGACCTCATCTTTGAAACATATAACCATGGACTGTATAATCTCTATGAACAGATTCTGCATTCAGGATCTGTAGGCAAAACTTGTTGTTAGAAGAGTTCTGGTGTCTGTTTGTATTGACTAGTCACTTTTGGGCAGGCTTTGGTCGAATGCAGAGAGCAAAAGAGCAAGGAACACGTTGGCTGAAATGTCTGACGATGACTCCTCTTTTTATTGGCTTAAAATTAGCTTGTAAACTGGCTACTTGTGAAACAATCTGACCGCACACGTCGTCTCTCAACTCCAACTCCAATCTTGCATTTCAAGTTGCTTATCGGACTGTAAACAATGAGCAGCACATGGATGAGGAAATCTTGGAGTGGATATCTGCTGGCTACACCCGAACCCCAGAAATATAGCCTTTTTTTGCCCCCAGAGGCTTATCCGTCGTCAGACCAAAAGCCGATGGGTTCCGAGATTGTAGTCTGTATAAGAAGTGGACGTAGCCCCCGTGAAGTCATCCATTGGTTTGTGGACTGGTTTGGACATTGTTTCGTTTTGGCCGTCACCATCTTGGTTTTTAGCCATCGCCATCTGTTTTTTTTTTTGCAAACAGAAGTGACACGAGAGGATGGAGGATGGAGATTAGTACAACTGAACGCTGAATAAGACATTTTTAGGCAACTAAAATGTTACATTTAACTTTCATGAACTGAAAACACACTGTGAAAGGGTTAAAGTTCTAAGACAAAAACATGGACAACTCACAGACCTGACAACGCCGTCGTAGCGACCAGTCAATCACAAGCTAGCCACGCCCTAAATCATACCCTGCTTTATGGTCTATTTGACTCTAAATGGGACCATTTAATAAATTAACATCAGCTGAATTGAAGAAGACTTGAAACTAGCGATTGAGACCATAAACTCATGTTTACAATGTTTACTGAGGTAATAAATCAACTTCTATACAATCAGACTTATTTTTTTGCAACCAGAGGAGTCGCCTCCTGCTGGCTGTTAGAAAGAATGCAAGTTTAAGGCACTTCAGCATTGGTTCCACTTTTCAGAACCGGAGGTTGCTGCATGCCTATAACCGAGTGTGAACACACTGACGTAAATCACACATATAATGAGCTCAATTTACACTTTCAGACAATTAGTGTTACTTCCTTATCCATTAACGACATGGATAATCCTGGAATGGAAAAGGGAGCAATTCTGATGATTTTTGTGAAACTACACCTCTTATGTTTTCAAGACCCGCCTGCCCGCACAACCAACCCAGAGCCAATAGCGTAAGCTTGTGATTCTATTTTGATTTAAATATATTTTATTCAGCTGTAGTCAGCAAGGGAACTGCTTTTGGAGTAAATGTTGCATCACATTTCATAATACACACTGTACAAGCACAAAACATCTCGCTAGTTATATCGAGAACACAATAAATAAGTCATAAATATGATAAAACGGGTTTTCCCACCAGCGTGGTGTTCTCAGAGTAACAGCCGTGATCATGTATAGACAACATCAACACTTGATTTTAAACAGTGTTAATGCAATCTTAAATGTACTTGCAGTGTTTTCTAAGGTTACAGTACATTGTTTTCATTGTATTGTCGCACAAAAAGAGCTGTATAGCGTCTGAAGGCCTGGAGAAATCACTTCACACAGTATGCCATCTGATCTGGGACCAGTTAGACTGTTTAATCTGTTTATGACTGAGGATAGGAAATGAATAGTAGATGTAGGAACAGCGCCTGGAACATTTATTATCAGAGTCTGACAAAAAGAGTACTGTATCTTATCCTCAAAAAATAAGGGTCGGGGAAAAAAAAAAAAAAAAAGAGCGAAGAGGGGCCGCCGATAAAAGTGAAAGCAAAACACATTTGGAGCTGGCTGATATCAAAAAGAATGCAGGATGGGTTGTATTCTGAAGCAAATGAAAACAGCTGTGGAGGACAGAGGTTGTCGTGCCCTGCTGCTTATTGATGTCCTGCGATGAATGGCACACGCTTCTGACACACGGCGTCCTTAGTTACCGTCTTCAGCTGAGGCGAGCAGTCAAAGTGTGAGCGCGTGGATCGGCCGCATCTGCTTTCATGAGCTTAACAGCGTAGCCTGGTTGTTTGTGCATGTAAATATACAGTATGGGCATGTGTGGATGGTGAAACCCCCCCATTCCAAAAGAACTCCAAAGGCGGGCCACTCTTTCGGAAGGTTGCATCAGTGTTGCGCCGCAACATGGAGCCCTCTGTGCTTTCCCTGAGAAAACAATAGCTTATCTACTCCCCTCACCCCCCCACCACCCACCCCACCCAACCCCCCGGCCTTGTCCACATCTGACAACATCAGCATTCAAGCCCTCTTTAGCACCCAGACAGCGATGAGCTACTTAGCAGCGGCAAGCCCATAGGATTAACTGCTGATCTACTCATTCACTTTAAGCACTGCAAACAGCCGAGTTGATGATAGCGAGGGTTTAAAAGTTGGAGGTGAGGCACTTATCGCTAGATGAGCCACTTGATGTCTCATCTTTCACTTTGTAAACTTTCACCATGGCCAAGGGGATAAAAAAACACAAGGCACAATGGCTGTGGCGACCTCTCTTTGGGGAAGAAAAGATACGCTCAGAGAGAGCATTCAAAGAAATGGCATGCAAATGAATTCGCTTCTTTTTGTCTTCTGGAGGCCCTTAAGGCGCAAAATCTGGTTGCCGTATGGGGCGACGCTGTGAAGACATTGAGGTGCGCTGGAGCGTTTTATTGACAGAAATAACAGGGGGAGGATTTTATTTTGATGTATTTGGGGTTAAATGAGAGGAAATTATTCAGAGGTGTATGAACCTATAGCCATCAATGGAGGGTATTGGGTTTTATTGCATGGTTTACTATTATTGTTGGAGGTTCATTGAGCTTAGGGCGTGAGCCGAGGTGGTGATTTACCACTTTAGTATTGACTAGAATGAGCATCTTCTGTTGTGAGAATTCAACAGCTTCTTATTTGGATGATTGCTTCTCAAAACCCATGCTGGATAGATAAAACTGAGACTTGATTTGTGTGGTGGTTAAAAGGAAAGGGCCGTCCACAGGCCTCGGCGCTCCCGACCATGGTCCCTATTAAACAAACTGGCTGTGACTTATCATTTCAACACAGCACAGGGGGAGAAACTCCTCAAAAGCTCAGCATTCATATTGAGAAATTCAAAAGAGAGACTTCTTTTTTTTTAACCCCTTAAAACTTCGATGGCCCACTGGCGGGCCAGGCCACTATTCAAAGTTACTGGATCATCATATGAAACTAGAAAACCTTAGGAATCCATTGGTACCAACCATGTCATACTAGCCTGTCGGCAAGATTGCTAAATAATGCTACAAAGTTACGCTAAATTTTGTCGAGGAAAACCTGGCATGAGGATTTTTTTGGGGGGTTTTCATGGGTACCTCGACCTCTGACCTCAAGATATGTGAATGAAAATGGGTTCTATGGGTACCCACGAGTATCCCCTTTACAGACATGCCCACTTTTTGATAATCACATACAGTTTGGGTCAAAATCCATGCAGTTTCATGCATGCAGTATAAATGTGTTATTTTCGCCTATTCTGAAAACGCTGTATTTGAATATTTCTGCATACTGGGGTACTTAAACATTATCGGAATTACATGAATTGTATATGACTGTAAAGCTGAGACTCTTGTGGGTCCAATGAGTCTAATTGTATTCATGTGTGATGATGTTAGTCCCTGAGACCATTTTTTGAAATTTGGCCTCACTGTATAAAATGACCTGTGGTGACCTCTAGGATAATCACAGCCTCATTAAAATCTTTACAACCACAAACTAAAGACCTAGCACATTCAGAGGATGGATGGCTTTCCTAGGTAGATTGACAATAAGGGGTTTTCTGAGCAGTTTTCAGAACAGATGTGCTTGTCATCCAATCGCCGAAAAATGCAATTATTGCAGTTTCTTAAACCAAATCACAGCATGGCTTTTTCTATGGTGTTCCTCAAGGTCTTGGTGGCTTAATGTGGTATTTTGGAGGGATTATTGATAATGTTTTATCAATTCTTGAGTGGTAAAAAATGATTAAATTTAGCACCAAATCTCTGAAAACCAGTAACTGCTGCAACAGCTCGTGAGACATAATAGAGCATGGAGATGGCCATCATATACTTCTATCATAATGTTCTAAACCCTTATACATGTTCACAATTTATTTGTATTAATTAATTCATGTTAATTTCTGATTCATGGCTAGAACAATTTGACACACAGTGCTGAGCATCAAATTAATCTTCAGGTTCCCAGCTTTCAGATGATGTACACCACTTCTATGTGACATCTACTGTTGACCTGCTATCTCCCCCTAAAGATCCCCTGTACCTCCCTAAAAAAGACAAAAACGGGTCTATTGTGGGTCTCAGTGGGTTAAAACAAACTGACTGTGACTTATTATTTCAACAAAGCACAGCACTGGGGAAGAACCACCTCAATAGCTCAGCATTCACGTTGAGAAACTACTTGGGAGCGACTTCTTTTTTTTTTTAATCTCGCAATGTTGTTTGCTGTTTTTTTCTTCTTCTTCTTCTTCTTCTTCTTTCTTTCTCGTCAGCCGCTGATGGAGTTCAAGATGTATCGAAACAAACCTGCATCCCATCATCCTCCAGCTGGTTCCAATATCCAGCTGGCCCCCAGGGGGAATACCATGTTATTGGGAAACAATGACAATGTCTACAACTTCCACAGTGATTCAGTGTGTGTGTGTCCGTGTGAGACATTCCATTCAGGAAGTCCCATGACCCTTTTACTACAACACACACTTGCAAATTCCTTCTCTCACACAGCCACCCACTCAACCACACACACACACACACACAGACAAAATCATCGTCAGCCTCGCTACTTCACAACATGTCCTGGGGAGAAATAAACACATGGCTCACAGTTTTTTTTTTCATCCGCCAAAAAGATGCATGGCTGCTATTTTTAGAAACTGGCCATTTTCTCAAAGCATAACTAGGGAAAAGAAAAGAAAGAATAATAACTGTAGAAGACAATTTACTTCCTACCCAGAAGTGGAAAGAAAAACTCTGCTCATTTTTCTTTCTGTTATTGAATCTTTTCTTTGCCCTCAAGAAGTAAACTGCGATGCAGCGAGGAAGAGGAGGAGGAGGATGAGGAGGGGTGGAAGAATTAAGCACAGCGTTATGGAAGCATTTTAGGATACCAAATGTTAATTCAGCAAGCTCAGTCTCAAAGTTCCTGCCAGAAATTAGACTTAATGTTTCATGTGGCGTGAATATATTTAGCAGCAAAAAGACTGTAGATTTACAGTATGTGTCATGTAGCCGATTCATCTGAAATATTTAGAGGAAAAAGGCTCGCGGTGAAGGTGCCACTAATTAGCTCCAACACTCGGGCAACCTCTCTAGTGTTCTTTTTTGCCGTTGCATTAATAGAACCACTCCTGCAGAGCTGCGTATGTGGATGAGGAACACTTCCCTCGGTGGAACAAATTAGCTCCATTAGCCCGAATGATAAAAGGGAGACTCTCATGTGAAGTCGGGCAGCTAAGTAAAGCTTCCCCGTGATGCTCGGAAGGAGGTTGGGGAAGATTCTGTTGACCGCGGTGCCCCGAGTTAATTAATAAATAATAATATATTTTCTTTTGGTATGGGATTTTCCTTCTGTGTCTATTTAAAGCTCTACAGGAAGTAGCATACCCTAGAGTTCACCCCCTTCCACGCTGTGGTGTCGTGGGACTCTTAGAGTTCATGGGAACCAGGATCAGTTTTCCGACTCCTGTGAGTGTCTTCACATCCTCCGCCGCAGCCGCCGCTGCACTCGTTCTCCCTTCTCATCATTCTCACGCCCCCCCTTCCCGCCACCACTTCCTTCTATCTTCTGTTTTTCAACCTCATCCTCGATCTCACTTCCGCCACCTCATTTTCTCGTCACCCTCTTCCAAGTCTCTCTCTCTCTGAACGTCTCACAGCTCCACCGCTCACAGACTTAAAGGCCTTCCTGCTGCTCTTTTTAGCCCCGTCCTCCTTTCATTCACTCGCCGCCATTCTCCTGAATCAGCTTAATTGCCACCGCACCCCCCAACCCCAACCAACCCACCCTCCCTCCCCTCCTCCATCTGCGTGTTTGCAGCTTTATCTCCCGTCTCCATCATGTTTCTGTTCGGCTATTATCACCCTCTGCCTGAATCAGCTATATACCGCACTCATATATGTTGCGTTCGAGCTGACACATGCACACTAATCCGGCACATATGTGACCCCGAAACCCCTCCCATCCACCCATCCACCCCAACATTAAAAAAACCTCTGACCCCTCTCTTCCTGCTCGGCTGGGCCCCATTAGAATAAGCTCTGATTGGAAAACTAACAGGAGCCAAGATTACCCGCGTAATGAAGGACTCCTGCTTCTCAATCCTCTTCCCTTCTTCTTTTGTCTCAGCTCTGCTTTCCCTTTGCAGAGTCAAATGAAATAACTAGGACAATCAAAGATGGCTGATTGGAGCGAAGGATATTGGAAATGTGTCTGCTGGTTTCACAAATTGCTGACCTAATACGAGGGAGTGGATCCCGCTCTTGTTTTGTAGGTCAGCGCTGCGGCAGAAGTCGATAAAAGCGTGCGCTGCCTCAGATTAGCTATGCATTACATTATGCTTGACCTTAAAACAAAGCTAGTGTACTTTCTGCGCTTTTTTTTTCCTCCTCCCCTCCCGCAAATTGATGTAATGAGTTATAAATTGTTGCAAGGGTGCTGTTTTGCTGAGAAGATTGTTACTCGTTTTTATGCTTTTGTTCCAGCGTTCCTCACACCCTCTTCCTTTCTCACAGGGTGCTCCGCCAGCACAGCTGCTACCCAGTTGTTCTGCGCTGTTCTAACTGGCAAGCACGTCTTCATTCATGTGTAACCCCTACCAGCCAGGGAGTCTCGGCGGGTAAGCATATGCGTGTTTGTGTTGTGTGTGTATGTGTGACTCTTGCACTTGAGTGTGCACGCGTAAAAACACAGATGCACTGTTCTCACTCAGTTTCCCCCCATGTAAGCATGTCTTGACTCAACATGCAGTAACACTGGACCTTGCCCAGACACAAAGCTCTGTGCAGAAAGGCTCGACAGCTGCACTCAATTACATTAACTACCACCGGCAGAAAACACACACTCTCTCAAGCCACTGGCTCCAGCCATAATCAACGACTTATTCAATAAGCTCAAAAAAATGCAGCTCTCTGCTCTCTCTGTTGCACTCCCTCTCTCGCTACGCACAATAAACCATCATGCACACACACACACTCTCTCTCGGTCTTCACTGAGGGGCATTTGTTTCTGGTAGGGTTTCCTGAACAGGTCAAAGTGGAGCTCTTAGGAGATAACCGTTTACCTGAGCTGTAAAGAGAGAGGGAGACGAAAGTGTGGGGGTTTAGTGGGAAATCAGCACGAGCATGTATAAACACTCTCCTGGATAGCTTCACTGAAGGAATGTCACGCGTTTCTCCTCGCGCACACACATTCAGGGGAGTTAACGTGTAATCCACTGGGAGGTGAGAAAACGAGAGTTCAGGAAGGAGGGAGGCCTGAAGTTCTTATTCATCGCGGCTTTCAGGATAAGTAGAAGTGCTGATCTTGGATGTTTTACCAAGTTCCCCCCCTGAAGGTATACACTGGGTTTACAAGATATATTTTTGTTAATCGTGACGTATTGAGTTAGAGAGGCTGAGGGTGGATGTTGATGAAATTCCTCAAGGTTGGGATAAACTCTGACTGAGACAAATGTGGTGTATTAATAGTAACTGACCTGGAACGTTGTGGTTCTGTGGTCGCTAGTTGGTGTATTAGGGTGCTTTCACAAGTCAACATTTAGACCGCTTTAATCAAACTCTGGTGCGGTTCGTTTGGGCAGTTGTGAACGCAGTAATCGAACTTTGGTGAGGACTAAAACAAGCAGCATCGCTCACCAGCGGGAGCACAGCCAATAGGAACGCTCGAAAGGAATGCTCTCTCTGAAATGACTTGTGATTGGTCAAAGTCTTCCGTCACAGGTTAGATTTTCTAAAGCCTGAAAACAGAGCCATGAGGAGGTACAGAAGTCTAGTTTTCTCTCAGAACACTTGAATTACAAAATGCTGAGAGGTTATTATGGAATTTTTGCCCAATGATGCCAACAAATTGTTGCCTACTGAAGCTTTAAGGCCATGTATACAACACATATGTATGTCAGCGTGGGTATTTTCCCTTATTAATTTCTTCAAAGCTGTTAAAATTGCTATGCTTGTATCCGACTCTGAGTACTTTGTCAGTTCATTATGACAATTACTCCGTTTCATCCCGTCTCTTACCATTGGGGCCAAAATACACCATCAAAACAGCCGCCTCTATTATTTTTCAAGTCAATTATTTTTATTGGTCGTTATTCATAGCATGCGGTTGATTTGCAGTCTAATAATACTAACAATGCTTATAGTCAGTTAATTCTTCGTGAGCTCTTTGTGACACCAAAGAACATAAATATAGACAGAGCGTTAATGTGCTGCATTAACTTCTGTCAGTCACTAGAATTTGATTTCCCCCTGTGGGTACTGATGATGGGCAAGGGCTGACAATCACCAAAACTGTCCAATCAATTAGTTTCCTGTCACATATAACTTCTTGTTTATTCCTACTGGTTACTCCAACAGTGAGCTACCTCTCTGAATGGGTCTGAAAAGTGAAGCCAATGCAGAAGTGTCTTAAACTTGCATTATTTCTAATGGCCTGCAGCGGGGCGACTCCTCTGGTTGCAAAAAGAAGTCTGATTGTATAGAAGTCTATGAGAAAATGAGCCTACTTCTCAATTGATTTATTACCTCAGTAAACATTGTAAACATGAGTTTATGGTCTCAATCGCTAGTTTCAAGTCTTCTTCAATACAGCATGAAGTTCATTTAGTAAATTATGGTCCCATTTCGAGTCAAATAGACCATAAAGCAGGGGATGCTTTAGGGCGTGGCTACCTTGTGATAGACAGGTCGCTACCACGGCGATGTCTGTGTTTTCGTCTTAGAACTTTAACCCTTTCACAGTGTGTTTTCTGTTCATGAAAGTTAATTTTGGTCACCTATTCAGTGTTTGTTTCTACTAAGCTCCACACTTTTGTTTCACTTCTGTTTGCAAAAAAACAAGATGGCGATGGCCAAAAACCAAGATGATGACGGTCGAAATGGCGAACTTTAGGCTTCAAAATGGCAGTTCACAAACCAACGGGTGGCGTCACAGTGACTACTTCCACTTCTTATATACAGTCTATGGTGTAAACAGGAACTGCACCAAAACTAAGAAACAACCCCTTGACCAAATGAATCCAACAGGTACAGTCCATAGTCCATTTGGAGAGTTAGTTTCTATTTAGTCTGGTTCGGTTTTACTGTGCACAAATGAAAGCATACCAAATAACAATAATAATTTGCTGAAGGGCTTGTATGAAGGAGCACATTTATCTTTTTTCATCTCAAGAGCTGCCACTTCTATGCAGGGAATCGCGCACACATCCATTGTCCTTCAGTTCATCTCAAATTATGTTATAAACGTCATTATTTTTGTGGACTTTATTTAGCAAATATCGGACTTCTGCAGAAGTCAAGGTCTGTCCTCTCACCACCTCTCACAAGTGGTCTCGCATTCACTACTGGCCAAACAAACTGCACCAGGGGTTGAACTGCACCAGAATTCAAAAACAGACTAAATGTTGACTTGTCAAAGCTCCCTTAGAATACATTTTTTTATGTTAATCTTAGCTGAAAGGACACAATATGGGCATGGTTAGAACTGTTAATAACTTGAGCTGTACATAACCAATCCTTGAAAGTTTTTTTACTTTTAATTTTACATTCAGGTAGCCTATTTTACACTTACAAAGCTGAGTGAAGGTTAACACCTAAAGACTACTTCATGATTTCTCCCCTACTCCTTTTGTTCAATACTCCTTTCCTTCACCCTGTCCTCTTAATGTTTGCCTTTCTCGCTGTATTATCTTTACAGGTTAAAGTTTAAACTACTTCATCCAATCAAGTACATCACAATCGCTCCTCGTAGAGAATGAAGGAAAGGCGATGGTGCCGCAGAGGTTGGCGAAATCATTGTGGAAGTACTTTAAAAACAAGCTGAAATAATTTAATTAATTTAGTTGGTGGAATATGTAATTTTGTTTTATTTTAACTTTATTTAACCAGATGAGTCAATTGAGACCAAATTCTCATTTAATACAATACAAGACATTAAACATTACAACAAAAAACATAAACGTGACTTGTGTAATAAAATCAGAATTGAGTGTTCAATAAAGCCGTGTAATAAAGGAGGGTAACGGAATGAGGATGAGGAGTTTCAGCATCCTTTGCAACTCATTCCAGTCACTGTGAGCAGCAAACTGGAATGAGTTACGACCAAGGGAGGTGCAGACTTTTGGGCCGACCATACTAATGAACTTGCAAATTGCGGTTACTGTTGGAGATGTTAAATAGTGAGCGGGGACATGGATGGATTTTTTGCCAAATGATAGTCTTATAAATGAACTGATACCAGTAGATCTGACGCCTGGTACGCAGTGATGGCCAATTGACTAGAGAATACAGATTACAGTGATGATAAAGCGAATGGCAGTATGGTAGATGACTATTGATATGATCATTGAGAAGATTTTTGGAGGCAAATCTGTAGATTATTTCGCCATAATCCAGGATTGGTAGAATGTGTCATTTTAACCAAGGTGAGCTTTGCAGAGTGGGTAAAAGATGATTTATTACAGTACAGGAAACCATTTCGTGCTCTGACTTTGGAGAGTAGCGTGTTGATATGCGTTTGGAAGGAGAGTGAACTGTCAAGCCAAATACTCAGGTATTTATAGGCATTGACACATTTGAGTTCTGAGCCATCCAGGGAGGACCAAAAAGGAAATTCATTTTTAATTAATTTTTCCGCAGTAATAACCTCCTCTAAGACACAGTTTCAACAAAATGTCCCAAAACGAGTTCATATTTTAACAATGGAGAAAAATAAATATGCACAACAGCTGCAGTATGATTATAGTACATGTTTCCTTACATTTAAAGTAAATACAAATTTCAGGTTTTGACTTTCAGTTTCACTCCTCTCGCTCCCGCACATGGGAGCTAATCACTAACCAAGACTACCATCTTCCCTGCACCAGCAGCATCAACCTAGATTCACAGGGGTGCGGGAGCGGTGATGGGTTGGATTTTTTTTTTTGCTGACAGTGAACCCAGATTGAGTCTATGCACCAAAAATTCAATCAATAATGTTCTTCACCCTTAAAGCACTCTCTGCTGATTGAATTATATTTCGCGGTATCTCAACCGTTCAGTACACATTTTGGGGTTGGAGAAGCAGCTGTTTCCAGGAGTGCGGCTCGTGTGCACTTACTTCAGCAGCACATATCCCCGCAGTATGGTGTCAGCTATGAGCTTTAATTAAATGTTTCCATGGACCGCCTGCGTACGCTGAAGTTAAAAACCACAGAAATAATGCAAAATGACAACACAAACAAAAATATTTCTAATATTCTATCGCTACCTTCTCTCTCTCTCCTATAAATAAAGTACTTTTCCCTGAACAACATGTCAAAGCGTATATCACCACGGGTTCCTTGGAGAGCCATGTCAGTGTGCTCAAGTTAAACAGCTACGTGTTTATTATGAAAGCAAATCCCCATGTTTGCTCAGAGAGACAGAGGAGGGAAGAGAGAGAGACATTGTTAATGATGTGGAAGACGATAAATAAAGTGCTGGCTACAGCTCCTGCTCTGACACTTTAACTGGAGACATCAATTATTTACCCAAGTAAAGAGGGGTCAGGGTGTGTGTGGTATGGGATTTAACTGTACTGTAGCTACTCTTCAGCATAGTGATTAGAAGGTGTGTCCCTTGTCTTATCGCGCACACTCCAGCGTGAAGTCCTCTAACCCGGCCGTACAAGCTGTATGACAAAGCGGCGAGGGAGCTCACCCTCATTCAAATCTCCATTAGATATTCATGCACTTTTCAAAGTTTCACTTCTCCCGTTTCCACGAGGACTTCTCAGGGAATTCTTTAATGTAAAGGGAAATGGAAATACGCTCTGACTGCTCGAGATAAGACTTTTAATTTGCTACTGTAAATTGAAGCTATTTGTCTTCAAACCCCCAACTTCTGTTTCAACTCACCCATATCTCAGACGGAAATATATCGTTCGAATTAACCCAAATGTGGAGGCGCGCGGTGGCGTTTTCCCACTGTTTTCTTTTTCTTTCCCTCTGCCGCTTCACAAGGCATGAAAGTGAATTAGGCAGAGGCCACTGCAGTTTGAAGTCACAGAGCAAGGTTAAAGCATGCATAAAACATTTCTCCCTTTTTTCTCATCGCATGTTTTGATTTTGAATTTCTGTTTGGACTTCTGCATACGGGGCACCCTGAAAGGAATCGTTCCTCACCGGAAAAAAACATCCTCTCCTATCTCATCCCCCCTTATTACCATCCCCTCTGATTTTCTCTTCTTCACCCGTTCTCCTTCTCCGCTTCGCCCTTCAGCTCTCTCTCATCCATCACTCTCGTCACCTCTCTCTCTCTCTCTCTCTCTGTCTCTTTCTCTAATTTTGGCTCGTTACATTTCTCTCTCCCTCCTCCCTGTTCCCATTATCCCTCCCACACATTCCCACAACTTGCAGTGCAACCCTTAAGTGCTGGTCACAGACACCCAAACCGCAAACTGTTGATTCCCGGAATATTTTTGTACAGCGGCCAGGCCATTACTGACCAGTGACCATACATAGAATACCAAGATCCACTGTTTATTTCTATTTTATAGCCTACAGCTTATTGGACTACGGTTGCACTCTATGAATCTCCAACGGTGGGAAAGTACCTTTGATAAAATCTGATGGAAGACATGCATATACACACACACACACACACACAATGCACAGTGTTCCTATTGAATAAAAATTGGCAGTCCCAAGTATCCGGGCATCATAATGGTCTCCATATGTGTCCTGGCTGCCACACACAGTCATACACACAAGCACACTAATTCACACAAAATCTCCTCAAAAGGGCCCCAAAACAAACACAACTTAAACATTCGCCTCTATACATCCCCTCCGTACATCACATCCGTTTCCCTTATATAAAGGACAAGAGCGCTGCCTCCCAGAAGACTTAGGGAGAAAAGTGTTTAAACAAGGCAAATTTATGGCGCCGCGCAGGCTGCTGTGTCATCGCGTCGCAGGGGGGGAGGAGGGGAGTCGTTTGAATGTAACACCGCTGTATGAATGTCCCATTGATCAGGGTGTTGCTGCTCATTTCTCACTTTGGACGAGACAGAGCGACAGAGTGAAGCAAGGCGGCGAGTATGAACAGCCAAATAAATGTCAAACTGAGGGAGTGTTAATCGTTTACAAGCGTGTGTGTGTGTGCGTGTAGCCAAATAAATGTCAGTGTTTAGGATGTTAATTGATTTCTGTGGAGTTTTATTATCCACTATGTAATCAGAGTCACTGAGCAATGTAAAGTGTCATTTTTTTGTCGCTTTTGTTTTTGTTGTATCCATCACGTGAGATGATGCCTCCAGGTATACACTATCCATCCATCTGTGTATTTCAATAGAGGGTCAACGGAGGCTGGAGGCTTATCCCAGCACGCGTTGGGGCCTGAGGTGGCGACAAATAAGCAAGAGAGAAGCTATAACTTATGCCCACAAAAGGGTCAACGTGCGAACTCAGGAACTTCTTCCCTGAGAGCTGACAGTGCTAACCGCTTAGCCACATGCTGCCCTCGAAATGAACAGCACACACTTGTGACAGATTTATGTTGTTGGTGCCCTTCTCGTCTGCACCCTGTCTAAGACCTTGTCCTGATGTGTCACAGTTGGCAGGGAAGTGCCCTTTTTTTTTCCTCCGCTGCCCCTGAATGTCCTCATGCCTAAATGAAAAAAATAGGTTGTTTGTCAGTGCCTTCTAAAATGACGGATGATGCTCCAAAAATGATTGATATGAGCATATTTTTGATCGGACACAACTACAGTTAAAGCGAGGAATGGTAGCGTTGTTCAAATATATATATATATTTTTATGGTTATACTTGTTGAAATTCTCACAACATTCTGATAGCAATCAATCTGACAAAGAAAGAGAACAATCTGTGCTGGTATCTGTGGCTGTGGCAGGACTGTAATAAGCCCGTCTAATCATTTCATTCAGGCCGACTGACATGATTGGACCGCCTATACCTGCCTGTCTACCTGCCTGCATGCACTCACTCTGCCTGTGAACACATTGCGTGTCACCACAGTCTTCCACAAGCTGCTATAGCTTGACAGCTGTGAGGACTAACAATAGGTTCGGGGTACTTCCAAAGAAAACCAATATTGACCTTTGGTAGGAAAAAACATACAAACCACAGTATCCATTTTTCACACCCAACTATATTGCTGGATCAAACCGCTTTGGGGTCTCTTGGTCAAATAAGAACTGTTTGGCCCCGTTTGCACCCCTCCTCTCTATATGCATTAGATGTTCTATATTCCGCTCTGCACTGCGCTCATATGGTATATATGGTTACAGTTGATAACGTCATCCCGACCCACGGCATCATCGCAGAAGTGTAGCGCCCTAGATTGTGACACAGGTCCCCTCAACAAGACCCAGCCTAACGATTGGGTACTAATGCAGGATCCAGTTAAAGCCCTGATCATTTTGTTCATTTCAGTATCACAATATTGTAATTTAGTGGAGCATGTTCCCGGGCAAACGTCGATAAGTTAATCCGAGCCTCGGGCAGCTTCCTCGCACAACAGTCCACCCTGACCTCTTCCATAAGGCTGTGTTCAGATCTACACCTACATTTATTTCAGTGAGACCACCACTGCGTTGACTGAGTGGGAGTGCTGACATGTAGATCCCTTTGTAATATGAAGAGAGTAATTCTGCTGTTTATTTTGTGACTGGGAAGACGGGAGGACGAACGAAACGTTAGATGATTACTTTAGAGAGTTGTAAATCTTGAATCCATTACTCAAACCGGCCATCCCGGATCAGATTTTACCATCTCAACAGAAACCTAAACGCGCGCCCCACCAACACTTAGGTCTTTTTACAACCCGTTCTCACTCCCAACTCATCAAATACCGCTGTTTCAGTAAGTGCCCCTCGGCATCGGAAACCGACGCACGGAGGCGCCCTTTAGCGACAGTATGTGACGAACCGGGCTTTCAACTAACTACAATGTAAACCCACCCGATGGTCGGAGCAAGTCACGTAGTCTTAATAGCGTGCAAGTCCGCTAAGGGTAGGCGAGAGGGGTGGTGGATGGGTCAAACAATCAAGACTTTCAACCAGGAGACCATTGTTCGTGTCCAATGTGAAACTAAAAGTAACGTTGACTCATTTTGTCACATCAGTCTTTAGTGACATGACTCGTCGGTATCGTCAGTCTGATGAGTGCCGTGAGTCGTTAGTATCGTTAGCCCTTTGAGTCCCGTGAGTCGCTTGTCAGTGAAGTTAACTTCAACCACGACTGCTTCCTAACCCTACATAAGTGGTTGTTGTGATGGAATTTCTGAAACACAAGTTAACTTATAGGAAGGAAGAGGCCCCGGAGCTGTTGATGTCTTACATAGAAGGTTTATTGAAGCTTGATCAAGGAGCAATTGTCAGGTCTCCACCATTGAGGTGCTCTCTGCATGAAGGCCTCACAACTCTGTCCTTCCTCCCTGGTGCTCAGTGTCTTACCCTTATCATGTTTTGACTTACTCCGTTCCTCTGGCATCTCTCACCCTGGTTGCCCCAGCGACTGGCTCTACGGTCCCCACTACAGGCACAGCTGTACAGATAACGGTGGCTCCTCTAGACAGGACTCCAACCCAATAATGTCAACAGAAGGACACTCTGACAAACACTCTGACCTTTCGACCAAGAAGAGAGGAATTAATAGAAAATTCCATCACAGTTTTGTTGCCTAAACCTAACTACCTGTGATAACTAAGGATTATTTTGAAAGGACACCTCTGAACCGTCCAAAAGTAATGCAAGAGGGGTACTCCATGTCAGTCACCAATGCTGAGGGGCACTGACCAAGCGGCATTATTTGACAAGTTGGGAGTAAGAATGTGTTGCTTTTTACCACACTGAACACCCTCCATAAGACATATTTCTGTTTTAAAATAATACCATGCCCCTTCCACTTTTTCTAAGTCATTATCTGCAGGTCCACAAAGCTGCTTCTCAAGAAAATGTAAACACCCAGTTGTTGTTTTTTAAGGAAATAGTGGACCTATGTTGTTATTTTTCTGGTGAAGACAGAATGTGCCTGCGCATGCCACCAAATAATATGTAAAAAAAAAGGCAGGGGGTTTGGTGTTTTATTGTCCCTCTGCTCTGCTGATATTTTGTGTTCATTCAAACTCCGGGAATATGATTTATTTTCTCCTAAGCCTGCTCGGCTTCCATCAAACAAACTGATAAATCGGCGACTGTTAAGGCAGCCTTTATATAATCCTGCTATTCAGGAGATAAACAAAATTGCCAGAGAATTATTGCATTTGCCGTCACAATTTGCAGAATAATGTATATAACAGCGCTGCATTCTTCTCAGTTATGCAAGTAAAGAAAAGCAGCACAACCACTATAAAAAAAAAAAAAAAAATTGATCAGGAGAAAACGCTGAACAAAGCTGGAACGTCTGAAGAGAAAGGAGGAGAGGAGAGCTTGGGAATAGATGAAAGGAATATTTTTTTTTTGTCAGAAGCTTTATAACACACCAGATGATGAACCCTGAATGCACTCTGTGGAGTTGACATCGGCTCTCCACCCCATTGTCTGGCCCAACGCAGCTCAGTCCTACCTCTCGCACAAAGCCCATCTCCACCCTTCACTGACAAGCCATTCAGCGGGGAAAACGCAACATTGATGGGCTCTGACTAGCAGCATTTTGTAGCCTGTCCGTTTTTCAATAGGCCCTCGCTCTCTCAGACTGCACGGCAGGACTTTGTAATGGAAATCTGTGACGGGCAAAACAGGCACAAAAACACTGTTCCCTGCCTTCATCTGTCGCAATGATTTTATGGTCTGGGTGAAGACAGAGAGTGAGTGTGAGTTGTGGGGGGAGTATGTGTGTGAGATACTTTATGATCGGGGCTGTTCCACAGGCCCACGGGTTAGAGTTCCGTTTGACTGAGCAGCCCATGAATTGTCCCTGCAGCAGGCTGGTTAGCAGAGCCCCGGCCACAGGGAGCCAAGGCTATTCAACACTGTGTACACCCTGGTATGCGTGTGTGTGTTGTACGCATTTTTGAGGGGTTGAGTGTGTAAAAAAAACAAAAAAAAAAAACGAAACACATTTAAGCAGTCCAGAGATATGGCAATTGGGAGTTACTGCCATTGATTTGAATGGGAGTAGTTGCATTTGTGCCTCCCTTCAGAAGCTTAAAGGATTAATAAAGCAGCAAGGACTTGTCCAGTGTCATTTCTCATATGCCTCCGAGATGAACAGGGAAGGAGGGGTGGGGAGCAAAACAGAGCGAGATGGATGATGGAGGAAAGGAAATTGTTATGAGAAAAGCCTGTGGAGTGAGAGAGAGAGAGAGAGAGAGAGCGAGAGAGAGAGAGAGAAAAACTGCGGAGCAGAGCTGGCTTAGCAGAATTAGGATATAATTAAGAGATGAAAAGTGTTATTTTAAATTGACATATCTTCCATTAAGAATGTAACTCCAGCTCTCAGTTAAAATAGTCATTTGTATGGAAATCAAGAACTGACAATCATAGCGATAAAACTCACATATTACATGTGTATGTATGAGTTGATGTAATCACTCTTGAAATGAACAAGTGCACACATTTCCCCAAATATAGTATTTTGCAATGAAACCCTTCAGATTGAATGTGCTTCACCCTCATGCATATACAGAATATGCCTCAGAGGCAGTTAAAGTAAAAGAAAAACAGAAAACATTAAGAAGGTTGCTGTTAAAATGGTAATATGTAGAAAGTTGTTGGCATCATTGGGCAACAATTCCATAATAACCTTTCAGCATATTGTAACTCATTCATTAGACTTCTGCACCTCCTCATGTCTCTGATTTCAGGCATTTTGAAAATCTAGCCAGTGGCGGGAGACTTTGGCCAATCACAGGTCATTTCAGAGAGAGAGAGCATCCCTATTGGCTGTTCATTCAACGGAGGCAGCTGTCAATCACTCGCAAACTCAGATTGAACGGTCAAACTAGGCAGCGCTGATCCAATATGAATCAATATTCTGTTACTGTAATGCATATTCCTCACCTCAAATGTGTTCAGAAACATCTTGTAGTGTACTGTTTAGCTGTAAAATGAGAAAATTTTGCTCCGGCGGGTGGGTGGTGCTTGGTGTTTCCTCACCTGAACTCAACATGGCGGCCGGTTCACAAACGTTCTCATTTTACAGCTAAACAGTACACTACAAGATGATTCTGAAAATATTTTTACAGTAACAGAATATTGACTCATATTTGATCAGCGCTGCCTAGTTTGACCATTTGATCAGAGTTTTCGAGTGATTGACAGCTGCTCATAGAAGCAAGGCTCCAACTCGGCTCTGAGTGGTTGTTTTCCTCCGGTCTGTGAAATCTTGAGATGCCATTAGGAGCACCGGAGGACACAGAGGGACATGTTTTTTTTTTTTTTCAGATTACCCATCTCATGCACTACTGTCAGGATATATAGTGACCATTTTAATCATATTTACTCCAATTCTACCCACTGCTAAAGAAAGGACAGAGTCGGGAGGTGGGTGGGGGGGGACGAGAGAAATATCACTGTGGGACTGCACTACTCCAAGACTGTGCTCCATAAAAGAAAATGCATACAGCATCATTCTCCCGCTACAGAGGAAACAGAAATTGAAAAGGGCAAATCTGAGTTCGCGCACCTTGGTAAGACTAGCCACTGGCGACAGTCTATCTCCAACTCAGTGCTGCTGAAAAGGGCACGGTGAAAATACTCCAGCGCTCAGCATAAAAGGAGCTGACACACATTCCAATCCATTGGTTATAGTCAGTGTGCAGGCAAATTCCCACTAAAAAGGATTTGCTTAAAACTTGGAAATTTCCAGAGACGGAGACGCTCAACAGCACTGTAAAATCTCACAATCAGTCTCGAGAAATCTAATTATCTTCAAACTCAATGCAATCAGAGAAGTTTGTCAGTTCCCTGGCTGTTCTGTGCACATCTCAGACGACACAATCTTTTTCTTGGTAAAAAATGAAAATGCTTCAACCACAATTAGGATTTGTATCCACTTCAATTCCCACCCACTGTCTCCATTTGTATGTCACAACAGCTGCATGATGAATAAGATTTCATACTGTGTTCAGTCAGATAGTGTCAGTTAACGCTGCAATGGTTGAATTGAATGGTTAGACAATAACGCACATAAGGAACCATTGCTGGCAGTCAAAGAACAAAATGGTAGGAAAACAAGCTTAACATCTCATGTTTATTTCATGTATTTTGTCAGAACGGACAATTCAATAGTTCAATTAACTATGAATTTTAATGGAGTCTGGTCACTCCTATTTTTCTCCTATTTTTAAAGTCTGGGGAGTTATTATTCTCTGACAAATTGCTACATTTTTTTCCATTAAAGGTTATTCATTGTAACTGAAATTTATTTGGTTTCCAGTGCTTCACCAACCTGATAATCAGTCTGAAATGCAACACGTTATTATGATTTTTCAGAGAGGAAAAACAAAACTCTGGTATGCAGAGTCTCTTTACATGATTTTGTATAGCTGATATTAAATCCTATATTGGCAGTGTTTTGCCTGTGTACACTGAAGGTCTAATATGAGTTTTTATTTTAGTTTTTATTTGCATATACATAAAATCCAGATAAAGAAAACATAATAAATGTGTCAGGAGAGGTCAGGAAGCCACGGCCTTATACAACGAACCTCGCCTCAACTTAAAGGTTCTCCACGATATTCAGAGCAGCATACGGGTCGTGTCTAGAAGGTAACACGCAAATTGCAAAAATCTGATCTGAGATCTGCAAAATCTTGCAAAAATTCTACCGAAGCTATCCTATCCTTAACCATCTCACGAGAGTGTCCCCATCTCCAGTCACGACCCAGCATACGAGCATACGAGCCACCGGCTCAGCTGTCGCCATGGTGAAAGCCATTCAGAGGCAATATAAATGCTCCCAATCTCGCATTTAGTACTTTTAAGGAGAAAAACAAACAATAACAAAAAGAAAGAAAGATAAACAAAAGAAAACTAAGCTAACATAATTTCGAAAAATTTTACAAAACATATTAACAACAAGAAGCACACAAAATGAGCAGAAAAAATAATCAATCAGTTAACAACAATCCAATAAAAAAATACATGAAAAACAATATGGGGAAAAAGATGAAGAAAAAGAAATATATAGCAGGCTATGTCAAGAAATAATTTGACATCATGTATTTAAATGTGATGACAATTTCCTTCAAAAATTTCTAAGGATAACGAACATGTACTTTGATAACATGCATTTTGGCGTTCCATATCTGTACACCACAGTATCTCAGGGAGTAACCTTCTGGCCATGTTTCGTTTTGTAAAAAGGACAGTGAAGATGATCAGCCTAATAATAACAAATATAATAGCACGATAATAACGCGTTAATGCAAAGTCGTTATAAAGCCACTAATTTCTCAATGTAGCGGGCTCAGTTATAAAGCTAGAATGATGATATTGGCATCGTATGAAACTAGAAAAAAACTAAGGAATTGGTACCATGTCATACTAGCTAGATGGAAAACTGGCATGGACATTTTCAAGGGGTTCTCTTGAAGATATGTGAATGAAAATGGGTTATATGGGTACCCACAAGTCTCCCCTTTACAGACATGCCCCCTTAATGATAATCACATGCAGTTTGGGGCAAGTCATAGTCAAGTCAGCACACTGACACACTGACAGCTATTGTTGCCTGTTGGGCTTGAATTTGCCATGTTATGATTTGAGCATATTGTTTTATGCTAAATGCCGTGTCTGTGAGGGTTTCTTGACACTATTTGCCATTGTTTTGTGTTGTTAATTGATTTCCACTAATGAATATATACAAGCATTTGTATAAAACAGCATATTTGCCTACTCCCATGTTGATAAGAGTATTACATACTTGACAAATCTCCCTTTAAGGTACATTTTGAACAGATACAAAATGCGTGATTAATTTGCGATTTATTACGATTAAATCTTTTAATCGATTGACAGCCCTGTTTTTTTTTTTACTAAACCTAACCGAGTAGTTTTGTTGCCTTAACCTTGTTGCGTTTTTGTTTTATTTCAATTTCGTAGTCATTTTAAGCCAAACCATGATGTTTTGTTGCCTAAACCTAACCTAGTAATTTTGTTGCATTTGTTTTGTTTTGTTTCAATTCACAACGTTAACCATGTGTTTAAAACTGTTTAAAATTGCGACCTGTGTCATCCGGGAGAAAATATGTTTCCCCTAAAAACGTGATTGAGAACACAGTTTAGCTGTATGGGAAAGTAATTTCGTAGGAGACAGTGTTGAACAGTGATGAGCGCGAGAAAAGCAATTCAATATCATCTGTAACACCAACATCTAAGTCTTGAAACGTCTTGTCCTCTTTGATACAGCCTCTCTTCAAACTGAAAGTGTGATTATTTGGCTCATACGAGCCACAAACAGTAAGAAGTCATCAAAACCTGCAATGACAACAAAAGGGAACATAGAGCAGAGCAGAACTGAACTCGACGTAGCAGAACAAAGCACAACCCATCATTATCCATATTAAAGTTTCACTGTCCGATATGAAACCACTTTCCCCAGAAGAGCCATCGTTTTGTGAGCGGCACACTGCTGTACTCAAAGTATTGAGAAACATAATGCCTTGGATGAATGGGTTTAATACATTATTGATGACAGGCTGGTTTGTTGGTTTGTATGAGACAGTCCTCGGAGAGTTTAAGCATAGTACCGTTTCAAAGAGACCAGTGCCCTGCTTTTTATCTCCTGTTGCTTTAGCCCAAATACAGCTGTGCTGCGGTGGGTTTGATTTGGATAGACACGCACGCACACACACACACACGCACACACACACACACACACACACACACACAGGCACACTCACGCAAGGTGTCATGCTAGTTTTATTCTTTATGCTCTCTGGGGCATGTGCATGCTCAGTAGCTGTGGTAAAGTCACTTAATATGGGTAACCGCACAGACACACACTTTCCCACACTGTGAGGTGTCAGCGTGGCGTTTGATCTTCAATATTCTCTGGGGCATGATGTTTGTTCGGTTACCTCAAGGTTTTGTCACAGTCTGTATTCAACATTATTCATGAAGGGGCTACTTTTTTCCCGAGCAGGAGCGGCATGGCCAGGAGCTCGGAGAGAGGCTTTACACGGCACAATCACGTAACAAACTCATGCAAACAGAAAACAAATATGCACATGCATTTAGGAGATCAACCGCACCTCAACAGAGTGTCTAAATAGATCTCTGCTGTGCAGGCCTGCACGCAAACACAGCTACACACCAGTCGTGCCCACCGGCGGTTTTTAATCAAACAAAGCATAACCTCATGAGAGTAAATCTTGGGTTTTATTTTGTGCGTATCCTAATTGTGTGTGTCTTTTAGAGGAATGTTTGAAAGGACCTGCAACACATTAATCTTAATTTTTCCCCCTTCAGCTGTGAAATTAAAGAGCCCTAACATTGTTTACGACATTTAAAGCAATGCTTTAAGTCACTTTGGGTATGGTAAGATACGACCAGACGTCCAGATTTAATCAGCAGTGTTCCTATTTCCAAGCGGTGCTTCCAGCGTGCCAACAGGGATGTTGTTTATCCCGATAATGAGACTGACTGTAAAGTTTTAGTTGTCGGAAAGATCTGTGTTAAAAATGTTTTGATCATTGTTTAACTTCCTATTTGTGTTGCCTACAGCTTTAATGGAGCCAAAGAGAGGCCAGAGCCTAATGTTTCCTCACAAGAATTACTGTGTGCTGACAAGGAGAACTGTAGAGCGTGTACGACTGTGATGCTGCTGTTGCAGAGTGATTGTTATTATGACTAGCATCATCTTAAAAACAGCTCCCATGCAAGTCATGAACTGAGTTGTTTGGCCCTTTGCTATAGGGGACAAATATACTCTAAGAAGTCTATGGCCATCATAGAAGCATAGTTGTTCGTTGAAAGACAGCCTCTTATTTGTCCTAATTGTTGTTCCTTTATCGTTCAGTGCAGCCCAGTCGCACAGTAGTTTGTGAAATCAAGTCACAAAATGTGATGTATTGCGCCAAATGCCATGTAGAGAGGAGGTCGGGATGGATGGGTGGGTCAAAAAACAAAGGACTATACCCAGGAAACCTGTGTTCGTGTCCTGTGTGAAACCAGATGTCGAAGTTGTTTTATTTGTCACGTAACTTCCGTACTTTAGTAACGCCACTTCTGGTGTTATGTTAACCCAAACGGTAAACATTTTCCTAAACCTAACTAAGTAGTTTGTTGCCTAATCCTTCAGTAAACAAATCGATCTATTCCTAAACCTAACTAAGTAGTTTTATTTTTAAAAGACTGGAATGGAAATTGACACGTATGTCACATATTGCTGGAACACATGAAAAATTCATTGCTGAAAGTTGTGCTGAGTGTCACAAAAAAACAGGGAAATTTGTGTACACGAATCAAATAGATTCAATTTCATAACTATTTTACGAACTGCCATGAGACAGTGTTGAATGGTGCCTCTTTATTGCACTGTGAATTCAACTGGGATAAGTAAGAAAAAGAAACTAAAGTTACATTTAGTGACTCCAACATAGAGAGCTGAAGTGAAACTGAAACTTCTGGGCTCTGTTCCAAAATTAAGAAAACATCCTAAAAAATTTCACTGACATTTGTAATAATGACACTTATGACTAAAAATCCAACCTTGGAACAAAAACTTTCTCAACAGTATGTCGTGTGGCTCACTTCATATGATAAGATGAGGACGGCAGTGATCTGATATTGTCATTTATTGTTAAGCTTTTTAGCTGCCTTCACAGCCTTAACACTCCGACAGCCACTATTCTATCTTTCAGAAATCTTTCTCAGTTTTCAAGCTACAGTAAAGATGTCATGCTGGCTTGTCGGGAAGAACGCTAAATAACGCTACAAAATTAGGCGAAATTTTGGCAAGGAAAAATTGGCATGGTCCCTTGACATCTGATTTCAAGATATGTGAATGACTTCTACTTCTGTGGGTAACCAAAAGTCTCCCATTTACAGACATGCCCTCTTTATGATAATTACATACAGTTTTTTGAATGCAGTATAAATGTGTTATTTTTCCTCTTCTAAAAATGGTGTATTTGAATATGTCTGCATACTGGGGTCCCTAAACAGTCTTGGAATTGCATAAATTGGGTATCACTGGAAAGCTGAGACTCTTGTGGATCCAATGAGCCCAACTGTATTCATGTGTGATCATGTTAATCCCCATAGTAGCCATTTCATTGTAGTGAGACCATTTTTTTAAACTTGACCTCACTGTATAAAATGACCTGTTGTGACCTCTAGGATAATCACAGCCTCATGAAACTTTACAACCACAAATTACAGATCTAGGACATTCAGAAGATGGATGGTTTTTGTAGGTAGATTGGCAATAAGGGAGTTTCTGAACAGTTTCCAGAACAGAAGTGCTCGTCATCCAATCGCCAATAATGCAATTCTCGCTGAAATCTCCAAATGTCAAAAGTTTTTGATCCAAAGTCACAGCATGGCTTTTTCTATGGTGTTCCTCAAGGTCTAGGTGTCCTAATGTGGTATTTTGGAGGAATTATTGATCAGTTTATTTAATTCTCGAGTGGTATAAAATGGTTAAATTTAGCACCAGATCTGTGTAACAAATGGCATCAAACCAACAATTGCTGCAACAATTTGTGGGACATAAGTAAGCATGGGAATGGCCATCACTAACTTATATCATCATGTTCTATGCTCTTATAGACCTTCACTATTTGTTTTAATCCATTCATTCATTTATTAATTAAGTTTTATTTCTTATTTATGACTAGAACAACTTGACACAGTGCTGAGCTGCAACTAAAATTAATCCTCAGGTTCTCAGCTTTCAGATGATGTACACCACTTCTATGTGACATCTGCTATTGACTTCTTATCTACCCATGAACATCCCCCTGTCCCCCCCCAACTACATCTCTAAAAAAAAAGAAGGCGGAATGGAAAGGGGTTAAAGAACACCATTTCCAATAAGCCCTAGATTTTCATGGGCTAAGCCTCTTGCTTCATTTGTTCCGAAAGACCGATGAAACAAGTGCCAAATGAGAGATTGCATTGAGTTACACCAGCTAGTGGAACAGAGGCGAGCCCGGACGTGACGTCATGACTGCAGCTCTCTGTTTTATTGTATTGAAACTAGTTATTTTGTTCCACCACTCTCTTTTGTGGAACAGCACCTGGGAATTTGCTAATGTACTTGTTGGCTGATAGGATGGGTTATCAACAAAAATCACTTTGCAAACCATTAATCTTCACCTGTGTTCAAGCAGTAGGGTCTCTGCTAGCTGTGAATCCAGATGAATGCCTGTTATGTGCATCTCTCCAAGCTTTTGCATTCTACTTAGCTTGCTGAAGCACGCACAACAAACAAGCAATGCAACTTTTTTTGCTGTTTTTCTTACTAAAAGCGTGGAGTGGAGGGACAAAAAAAACATCCCACTGCTCCATCCCAGAGTACAAAAGAAACTCTTGATCTTCTTGCAATCAAGGTTTGGGTTGTGACAGTTGCCGCAAAAAAGGAAACCGTCTGAATGGCCAGATGCTGATGTGGTTGCACAATAAGTTACTAGTCAAAACTAAAAGCAGCACAGTCCTTAGACACCTGCTTGAAAGACATCCATCAAGAACTGTGGGGTTCCTCCAGCACCGCAGAGCCCTAGTGACCACTGGAGGAGAAGCGAGGAAGTGCTGTTTGTGTCATCTGGGGTAGTGCCCCAGGCATACAAAGCACTGTTGGAGCTATGGCCACTGGGCCGGTTGCTGTGATCAGGGCAAGCAGGTGTATGTAGGACATGTGTGATCAAATTTGTGACCGACTTAAGGGATTCAGACAAAGTAGTCTACCACCACCCCTAAAACGGATAGCACAGAAAGAGGCAATGTCATAGAGGAAGACTTTCAAAGGAGAGTTGGAAAGCCAAGAAATGGACACGCAATTTGACTGGAACAACCACAATACTGGACCCATGCAAAGGCAAAGGACTTTCATTTTTCCAGGTACCATGGCGACATGTCAGCGGCAGTGTGGCTCCACCATCTGCTGCTGGAAATTAAGTCAAAATTACAAAACTACAATGATTATTATAATAACGTATTTTCCTTTGTCAGTGTCAGACATTTCAGCTTTATATATAGTAATATACTGTATATCATAGCAACCCCATTGAGCATTTTTGATGAAAAATATAGGGCCTCCAACATTAACCCTCTGAGAACCCCAATAGACCCATTTTTTTTTTTTTTAGTGGGGTGCAGGGGGTCTTTAGGTGGAGATAGTAGGTCAATAGTAGATTTGTCACATAGAAGTGGTGTAAATTATCTAAAAGCTGGTAACCTGAAGATTAATTTGAGATGCAGCTCAGTACTGTGTGTCAAGTTGTTCTAGACATAAATCAGAAATAAAGTTGAATTAATTAATTAAAATAAATTGTTAAGGTGTATAAGGGTTTAGGACATTATGATCGAAGTATAGTATATGATGTCCATTCACATGCTCTATTATGTCTCATAAGTTGTTGCATCAATTTTGGGTTGATGCCATTTGTTGCTAAATGTGTGCTAAATTTAATACTTTTTTACCACTGGAGAATTGATAAAAGACACCAACTCTTTGACATACATCAAAAACTTTTGAAGATTTTTTAAAGATTTGTGCACGAATTGCATTTTTCGATGATTGGATGGCGAGCACTTCTGTTCTGGAAACTGCTCAGAAACCCCTTTATTGTTAATATATATAGTAAAGCCATACAGACTCTGAATGCCCAAGGTCTCTAATATGTAGCTGTAAAGTTCCATGAGGCTGTGATTATCATAGAGGTACCAACAGGTTATTTTATACAGTGAGGTCAAGTTTGAAAACATGGTCTCACGACAATGAAATGGTAGCTATGGGGACTACCATCATCACGCATGAGTAAAATTGGGCCACAAGAGTCTCAGCTTGACAGTGATACCCAATTTATGTAATTCCAAGACAGTTTAGAGACCCCAGTATGCAGATACTGTATATTCAAATACACCATTTTTAGAATAGGCAAAAATAACACATTTATACTGCATTCAAAAAACTGCATGATTTTAGCCCTGAACTGCATGTGATTATCATAAAGTGGGCATGTCTGCAAAGGGGAGACTCACGAGTACCCATATAATACATTTTCATTCACATATCTTGAGGTCAGAGGTCCTTTAAAGTTTTTCTCTCGCCAAAATGTAGCCTTTGTAACCAATTGATTCCATGTTTTCTAGTTTCATATGATATCTGTAACCTTCACTCTAGCTCTAAAACTGATCCTGCTACAGCCTCTGAAAGACAGTAAAGTCGGTCGGGATCGCGGGCGGGTCTCAGGGGGTTAACTGCCTGTTCAACTATGAATAATTTCCAGACTTAATTGGAAAATTCAAAAGGAAGGCGCTTGCACAAGTGTGGACCCACAGGTAAGACACATTACCAGTACATGTGCTTTCAAACAACAAAACAGCAGGGAGAGACCTGGTGTTGAGGACAAATGCTTGTTGAGGAAATTGATCATTTTCTTGTCTCAGTGCTGGCGAGGCAACAAGACGGCGGAGAAGGTGCAAGGTTGGCCACAATGCTTTTTTTTTGACAGAATGGCTCGGAAGAGTGTGTACATGTGCGGTGAAATCGGCAAAGGAAGAAACTGGGGCTTTCATCTGCAGGAAATAAAGCCAGACCGTCTCATCACACTCCCAAAAGACTTCACTGTGGTTGGCTGCTTGTCCTGATTGGCATATATTTGTAAATTGTAGTGCAGAGGACAGCAGTGGAACCCTAGAGCCTATTAGAGGGTTTATCCTGTGTGGGACTGAACAAGAAATCCATGGTCGGGAAATGTGATGGTTTAATGTATCAAGGCAAAAACATAGATGCTGTTTCACATACTAACAAAAGTTACTACATGTTCTCTTGTCATTTCAGTCAGACACCATTGAGAAAGACTCTTAGAAAAGCCAAAACTCAATAACAACAGTAAATACTGTTTTTGAAACACTTTGACTCAACTGGAGCAAAGGTTTTACAAGGATTTGATCATGTTTTCTATTTAATTAATGTCAACACTACACCTGTTTTTCGATGTCAGAACGCAAAAGCTTTTGCCAATCCTACCAAGTCCATATCCAATTTATTACATGAGTGTTTCAAGGTTTGATATTTTTTTCTTTTTACTGAAATATAAAGGGCCTTGGTTGGTTTCTAGGAGAGATATACACGCTCATGTAATTGATTGAAAACACTTTCAAGGATAACACGTGCGGCAGAACCTCAAACCTCTAAAATGTTGGACTTGAATATTAGACTGTGACATTTTTACTGACTTTCTTAAATAACCACGCTAGAAATTGTCTTTATTGTTTTAAAATGTTTTGGTCCATGGAAACATTGGGTAAAAAAAAAAAAAAAAAAAAAAAAAATCTGCCAAGGGAACATTATCATTAATGCATTAGTTAAGGCATGAATTATAATGAATTTATGCATGAATCATGAATCCATGATTTAACAGTACAACACTATCAAGCCATACTTATAGTGGAAACTAATTATTGTTAGACTTTTAGCAATGACCTAGCATTCATTAAAGCAGCAGTGGGTAGAATTGGAGCAAATATGATTAAAAAAAGTTATTTTTATAAAATGGTGACTATATCCTGACAGTAGTGCATGAGACAGGTAATCTGAAAAAAAAAAAAAAAGCATGTGCCTCTGTGTCCTCCGGTGCTCCTAATGACATCTGCAAGATTTCACAGACCTGAGGAAAACAACCAATCAGAGCCGAGCTGGAGCCTTGCCGTCTCTGAGCAGCTGTCAATGACTCGCGAACTCCATCCAAATGGTCAAACTAGACAGCGCTGATCAAATGTGAATATTCTGTTATTGTAATGTCTATTTCTCATCTCAAATGTTTTCAGAAACATCTTGTAGTGTACTGTTTAGCTGTAAAATGAGAAGGTTTGTGACCCTCCGGCAGCCTGTTGAGATTAGTTGAGGAAATAACAAGCAAACTTTCTCATTTTACAGCAAAACAGTACACTATAAACAGAGCCATGAGGAGGTGCAGAAGTCTAGTTTTCTCTCAGAACACTTGAATTACAATATGCTGAAAAGTTATTATTAAACTTTTTTGCCCAGTGATGCCAAAAATATTCTGCCTACTGCCGCTTTAAGGCATGAATCATGATGAATTAATGCATGATTTAAAGCACGAGTAATCATGAGTCCACAATTTAACAGTACAACATTATCAAGCCGTACTTATACTAGTAAGTGGATACAAATTTTTGTTCAACTTTTAGCATTAATTAATGGTATCAGTACTGGATGTGATCAGTCCTGGATGAAATCCCGTCTACACAGCAGAACAAAATGTTAATATAGCAGTGGCATATCCCTCTCTACCGTTATATCTCTATGAGTTAATCAGTCACATCTACACCCCCATGCAAATGAATAAAATAATGCAGGGGAGTGTCATCTGTGACAATGGAGCGGATCAGTAAATGCGGTTGCCAGTTTTCCTGAAGAGAACTGCGTAGGATGATAAACTGATCAGGAGTTTTCCCAAAGGAAAATGTGCTAGTATTGGCTGATAAGCTCCACTGCTTGATTGGTCTATTCCCTGTTGAGTTGAGTAGACTCACAGACTCTTTTTTTTTTTTTTTTTACCCCCAGGTAGGAGAGTTGGGTGATGTTTCGGAGAGGAAATGATGATCCTTCCCTTCCCAGTCACGTGCGAATCTTAAGTGTTGTGCTGCTGTAATTGAGTTCACGCATAATTGGCTGCAGCAGCAAAACAACCCCCTCAAACTTGGCAGAGAGACTGAGAGGAGAAGCATTACGGAATGTAGTTTAATTTAGGCTGCCATAGTTAACCTACAACTTTAAGAATTCATGTCTTATTTTGAAGTTCCCTAGTGTACCTAAACAAAAAAAAGACATCAATCATAAATGTACATGTCCTTGTTTTTTGCGCTTCGCAGAACAAACTTAGCTTAACAAGTACAGATCAGGAAAATGTTCATGGACTTTGATCGATAGTCTTCTGCGGCGTGGGTTTCTGTTTTGATTGTTCACTGGTTTTCGCTGTTGATTCGGTTTGGCAGCTCTGTGCCTGCTTTAACAACTGCCCACTGACTTTATATACGAGTGCACCCTGGCGAGGGAGATCAAGGGTAGGCTGGAGTTGGTGACTACTGTAACAAGCCACTTCAGCCGGTCAACAGCCCTATTAATCTCTGTCTGATCCAAGCGCTCCTGTTTCAACAGCGGAGATTATGTTCATCTATCACCTGGGCCGTGTGATGTCACACTCGCACGCACGCGAATCATATCACATCCACAATTCTCCGATAGTAACTGAACTGCCGTTTGCCCCATTCCGCTCTCCAACTCATCCTAGATGCCTCTGGCGATGGAATAGATTATAACAGCTCAGCATGGGCTTTTTCCTTGTCGACTGTCGTAGCATCACCTCGACACTGGCTGGGTGTGTCATATGTCATCGGGCCTTGTCGTTGCATTCATTTTAATACCTGAAGCGGTTGTGTTTACATCCTTTCATTCTTTGTGATAAAGAGCAACAATAGTGGCAAGCAGGAGGTTTTTTCCGGGGAAACGGTTTTGATGGATCCCAAAAATAACTCTCTTGTAACTGGAAAACTAACAATAAAACGACTGAGCCTTTCTCAAACGTATTCCTTGTTGTCTTCTCTATCAAAAAAATCTGCTCTGGCATCAGGAACGTCTAAGAGAAAACAGAACCAGGCCAAGCTGTCTAATAACAGTCATTGTGGTCTCAACATGGTATCCCCATAGCCACTGTAGCTATGATGTGTAGTTATACAGGCAGGATGACAAATGAAAGGAAACACCAGGATAAATGTGTGGAGAAACATAACAGATGCTTCCATACAGGAATACTGAATGATACCATTAAGCAATTTACATCCCACCATGCTCTATGATGTGTATAAATGAGATGGTTTCATGGTTTGGTTAAGGTTAAGGAAAGAAAAATATTGAAAACATAAACACGTCGTGTCTCGTGTCACTGCTGACTTTTTGAAATGATGCATATGGTAAACAATAAATCAAATGTAATAAACTGTCAGTGAATGCTTTGCAAATGTGTTCAGTATAAACATTTTGTGACTTTGCAGAAACGCAATTGCATTTCCTTATTATGTTGATAAAAATAAGTAATCTGGACGGCGTCAAGTTCTTCAAAAATGTATGTGGTGTTCCACATTAGTAGTACATGCAGTGTCTAAGAGACAGGTTTGCCAGTTGATTTTGTACCGAGACAGCAAGAGTAAAACATCTAAAAGAAAAGTTGCCCCTATCCACAGGGCATAGGAGCTCACTGAATGATGTAAAACTTGTGCAATGGCCATTCTAGTCACTAGATGTCATCCCTAATTGAACACCTGTGGGAGAATTTGTCCGGCGTCACTCTCAGCACCCGTCATCAAAACACCTAGTGAGGGAATATCTCTTGCAAGGATGGAGTTCATCTCTTCAGCAGAGTTTCAGAGAGCCCCTTTCAGACATGCACCTTTTTACATTAATCAGTGTATCATGGATTTGCTATGAGAAGCAGGGTCGAGCGTCCCTTGCGCTCTAGGTCATTAATTAAGGCTTCAACACCAACTAAAGTTTTAAAGTCCAACTGAAATCACATTTGTCAGCAGCTGGTAAACTACCAGACTGCCGGTGTTACACTGTAATGAAGGAGAGAGTGCCGGCGTTACACCGTAATGAAGGAGAGAGTGCCGGCGTTACACCGTAAGGAACAAGAGAGTGCCGGTGTTACACCGTAAAGAACAAGAGGGTGCCGGTGTTACACCGTAATGAAGGAGAGAGTGCCGGTGTTACAACGTAAGGAACAAGAGGGTGCCGGCGTTACACCGTAATGAAGGAGAGAGTGCCGGTGTTACACCGTAAAGAACAAGAGGGTGCCAGTGTTACACCGTAAGGAACAAGAGGGTGCCAGTGTTACACCGTAAGCAACAAGAGGGTGCCGGTGTTACACCGTAATGAAGGAGAGAGTGCCGGTGTTACACCGTAATGAACAAGAGGGTGCTGGTGTTACACCGTGAGGAAGGAGAGAGTGCCGGTGATACACTGTAAGGAATGAGACAGTGCCGGTGTTGCACCATAAGGAACGAGACAGTGCCAGACAGTGCCTATGTTACACCGTAAGGAAGGAGAAAGCGCCGGTAATACACCGTAAAGAAGGAGAAAGCGCCGGTAATACACCGTAAGGAAGGAGACAGTGCCAGAGAGTGCCGGTGATACACCGCAAGGAAGGAGACAGTGCCAGAGACTGCCGTTGATACACTGTAAAGAAGGAGAGAGTGCTGGTAATACACCGTAAGGAAGGAGAAAGCGCCGGTAATACACCGTAAGGAAGGAGACAGTGCCAGAGAGTGCCGGTGTTACAACGTGAGGAAGGAGAGACTGCCGGTGATACACCGTAAGGAAGGAGAGACTGCTGGTATTACACCATAAGGTACGAGAACGTGCCGGTGTTAAACCGTAATGACTGAGAGAGTGCCGGTGTTACAACAAGAAGAAGGACAGACTGTCGGTGTTACACCGTAAGGAAGGAGAGAGCGCCGATGTTACACTGCAAGAAACGAGACAGTGCCAGAGAGTGCCGGTATTACACTGTAAGGAATGAAAGAGTGTCGGTAATACACCGTAAGGAAGGAGACAGCTCCAGGGAGTGCAGGTGTTTCAATGTGAGGAAGGAGAGAGTGCCAGTGTTACACCGTAAGAAACGAGACGGTGCCGGTGTTAAACCGTAAGGAAGGAGAGACTGCTGGTGTTACACATTAAGGAACGAGACAGTGCCAAAGAGTGCCGGTGTTACACCGTAAGGAAGATAATAGTGCCGATGTTACACTATAAGGAATGAGACAGTGCCAGAGAGTGCCGGTGATACAACATGAAGAAGGAGAGACTGCCGGTGATACACCGTAAGGAACAAAACAGTGAAAGAGAGTTCCGGTGTTACACCATAAGGAACGAGGGAGTGTCTGTGTTACACCATAAAGAACGAGAGAGTGCCAGTGTAACAAAAACAAGAGAGTGCCAGTGTTACACCATAAGGAACGAGCGAGTGCCGGTGTTACACCATAAGAAACAAGAGAGTGGCGGTGTTACACCATAAGGAATGAGCGAGTGCTGTAAAGAACGAGAGAGTGCCGGTGTTACACCATAAGGAACGAGCGAGTGCCGTAAAGAACGAGAGAGTGCCGGTGTTACACCATAAGAAACAAGAGAGTGCTGGTGATACACCGTAAGGAACAAAACAGTGAAAGAGAGTTCCGGTGTCGCACCATAAGGAACGAGAGAGTGTCTGAGTTACACCATAAGGAACGAGTGAGTGCTGTAAAGAACGAGAGAGTGCCAAGGTAACAGAAACAAGAGAGTGCCAGTGTTACACCGTAAAGAACGAGAGAGTGCTGGTGTTACACCATAAGGAACGAGAGATTGCCGGTGTTACAACACAAGGAACGAGAGACAAAATAAACAACCTTGTGCTGTAGCTACATGTTCAACAAGCTAAGCTGCATAATAAGACATGTGCATGTTTGTAAGTTCGATAGACTTTAGCAGAAAAGCTAATGTGGGTTGTTGTTCAGAGTCTGTGGCTCTTGTGTTGTGCAGCAGGCAGCTGTCTGGCTCAGTGTCACCGTCTGCTCTGCCTAAGATAGATTGCTAAAGTTACGGCTTTATACAAGATTTGATTGTTTCGAAATAAGGTTGAGTTAATACAAAACTAAGGTGAGCCATCATGAAACAAAAAAAATATAAAATTCCTTTTGTTCTCAGATTTTTTTTCTCAAAGGAGAACACAGGACTAATGATTTGCAGAGCAAATATGCTGTATCTGAATAAAAACTTGCAATTTCAGTCACGCAGCATGTGAACAACAAAAATCTTCTTTGATATCATGACATTTTTAACTCATTGCTGTTTTTGCTCAGTCCCTCACCAGGTGCCAAATATCCCGCAAGATTGTGGCTCTTTCCGTTAACGTGGTGTTGTATCTAAATTTAGCCGTAAGGAACATTAACACGTTAAGGATGTAAGTGGTGTGTGTTGACACCCTCTCTCTCTCCACACACAAACATTTTCACACATATGAGCAGTCCCTCTTCTACAGGCAAATGCGCACACGTGCATTCTAAGTGCTTCATGAATACTTATATATTTGCTATTAATGGCCCCTGACTATTGACAGACATAACAGGAGGGAGGTGAGAAGGAGGTGTGAGGAGATAATTAACAAATACATGATAATTTCCCAATTGTGTTTTTTAATGATGTATGATAATCGTGAAACTAAAAAGGTCAAACCTGCAAGAGTTTACGACAAACGAATAATTAACACTTTTTGAACGTTGTTGTAACTTCTAAATGAATTTGACTTCTCTCCTCAAAGGAGCTATTTCTGTGTTTTAAATATTTTTTTTATCGAAGAGCGAGGCGAAACACAAATTAGAAAGTCAATATTTTTTCATCTTCAGAAACGCGCTGGAAAAGTTCACGCATCAATACAGATAAAATAAAAGGATGCTTTGCTTAATTGCCATGGATACGCCACTTACTTCTGAAAGTTTGATATGCCACATGAAATCATCATTTGCGAACGTGACCTATTTCAAGAAGCGTCTCCATAGCCTAACCGTTTCTGTTCTAAACAATATTGATTCAATCCCTCTTGAAAGATAATGAACTTTTGCAGTGTACCTGGTGTGCATTCTCCCACACTTTGCCTGTTGAGCGGCTCTGAGTCATGCAATTAAAAGCTGAAAGCAGAGAGGGCCTGGCTGTTACTGTGTTCCGAGGAAAAGGGCACCGTTAATAGAGCATACAGCGTGTGGTTTGGCGCCGGAGGCGATGAAAGTACAGCTCGAAAGCTTCACTATGTTCTTCATCTCTGTGTTCACTAATTAATTTGCACACATTAATACATCTATTGTGTATATGTTTCTATGCCTTTTATGGATAGAAAGATAAAATGACAGTTTGTGGAGAAAATCATTTCCTTTCTGATGTCTGTTCATTAAATATGTAGTTGGAGCCAGCAGCCGGTTAGCTTAGCTTAGTTTAGCTTAGCTTAGCAAAAGAGATTGGAGGGCAACAAACAGCTAGCCTGGCTCTGTCTGAAGGTTACAAAATCCGAGCATCTCTAAAGCTCACTAATCAGCAAGTTACATCTTGTTTGTTCAGTCTGTACAAAAAAATGACAATTTGCCATTTCACAGGGGGGCATATGTGTGAGTGTTGTGGGTTCAAACAGAATGCAAAGAGGCGGCACGTTTGCATACAGAGACAAAGGAAAGATGTGATAAGGTGTGAATTTCCTGGAGTGCCTTGGTAGCTGAATGGTTACAGTGCATGCCATGTAACAGCAATGTCCCGGGTTTGATCCCAGCATTGGAACCTTTGACATTTGTCATATTTTTTTTCCAAATCGGTTTATTAGGATTTTTTCAAACTGATTAAATCACACAGGGCCGGCTTAAGGCATAGGCCATATAGACAGTCACCTAGAGCACCACCTTCTGTGGGGTGCTGGTCGCCCTCTAAAAAATTCAATAATAATAATAAAAAAAAGCCAGTGGGTGCCCTTTGTCATTTGCTGCATTGAGGTAACAAATGAATAAATAAATGAATAAAGAAAGAGCTCCAAATCCAACACAACACACACCCTTCCAATCAATCATACAGAAAGTGTGACAAAATAGAGAAAACAATGTAAAGGGAGATATAAATGATAATGACTATAGTAGCAATCCACTAAACCAACAGCAGCAAAACTATAACTTAATCAAATACTATCCATCCATCTATCCATTTTCTTCCGCAGCAGGCTTAGCAGGGAATTACAGACAACCCTCTCCTCAGCAATGTTTTCCAGCTCTTCCTGGGGGACCCCGAGGCGTTCCCAGGCTAGACGAGATATGTAATCTCTCCAGCGTGTTCTGGGTCTACCCCGGGGCCTCTTACCAGTTGGCCGTGCCCGGAAAACGTCCAGGAGGCGTTCCTGATCAGATGCCCGAACCACCTGAGCTGGCCCCTTTCCATGCGAAGGAGCATCGTCTCTACTCCGAGCTCCCTCCGTATGTCTGAGCTCCTCAGCGTATCTCTAGTCTGAGCCTATAGCTACCCTACGAAGGGAAAATCATTTTGGCTGCTGACCGTGACCTTCAGCATGCACTGGGGCGGTTTGCAGCCGAGACGAGACTCAGTACCTCCAAGTCTGAGGCCATGGTTCTGGGACTGCACCCTACGGGTAGGGCGTGAGTCACTGCCCCAAGCGAAGGGGTAGTAAGTGAGGGCAAAATGGAGCGGGAGATGGACATGGGGTTTGGTGCGGCATAAGCAGTTATGCGGGCGTTGTACCAGACCATTGTGGTGAGGAGGGAGCTGAGAGGGAAGGCAAAGCTCTCGATTTACCAGTCCATCTACGTTCAAACCCTCACCTATGGTCATGAGCTTTGAGTAGTGACCGAAAGAATGAGACGGCCAAAATGAGTTATCAAATACTAGTTTTGATTAAATACTAGTTTTGGTAATAAGAAACATATCATACAAACACAATTAAATAATGCATTGGAAACTATATATAATAAATACAATATTAATAGTAAAAAATTGTAATAAAAAAGAATAAAATAATGATAAAGAAAAAAAGAAAAAAAAAAAAAACTTAAAAAAATAATGCACTCATTTCTCACCCTTTTTCCCAGTTTGCCTCAGATGTTGTCATCTGTGTATTAAAAGGTGAACAATGCCCCAAAAATAATCTATTAAAACCAAAAGAGGGGTGAATTTGCCTGGGGCGGTGCAAACTGACACCAGTAAACTCTATTCTAACATGAGGAAGATGCTCTTCAGAGGGAGAAAAGACTTACTCGCACAAGATCGCACTATTTCTTGGTTAGAAGTAGCCAGGTAACAAGCAGAGACTCTAGGAAGTTACAAGTCTTGGCCAAAAAATGGACCTGTGCCACAGAAGTCTCCGATAACATGGCAAACCTTTACTTTTCTATTTCAAGACACAACCTGTTAATTAGTGATATTTAAAGGAGACAGGCTGGTAGGATAAATCTTGCTGTTTTCCAGTCTTTCCTTGCTAAGCTAACCGGTTGCTGCATGGATCCATGCAGTGACATATTTACCGGACAGATGTGTTGGTGGTATATCGGAGAAAGCCAATAAGCATATTTCCCCGAAATGTCAAAAACTATTCCTTTAAATATATCTGCCTGTCCAGCTGTCTGAATCAGTGACTGACAAATTGATTAATTCATTGATTTTCTTTTTTTTTTTTTTTCTATTTTTCTTGGATCCACCCGAGCATCCATCCTGCATTCCCCCAAGCCATGCATTTCTCTCCGTTAGCAAAAACATCTCTACCCCAGTAACAAATAAGACGCATAAATAAATCATAAACGGCTCAGATGTTACAATCATGATGCAACTGTTGTGTCTGTCTTCTCTCATCTTCTTGTCATCCTGACACACACACACACACACACACAGACACACACACAAACACACACACACAGAACACTACAGTACTTCTTATGTACAAGACATTTCAGTGGGAGTATAGTATCAAGTGTTTACAAGCACACTGCACTGTTTTCTCTTTCACACCACGCTAAGTTCATTTCATCATTAATGCGTTTCATTCGACTGATAAGTGCAAATAAATACAGGAGAGCTAAATCCAATGATTAGTAAAAGTAGCGAGGGAGGGAGGGAAACGGGGAGAAAAAAACTAGAGCGTGAGGGAGCTAAAGCTTTTTGTCAGACGCACACACACATACATACACACACACACACACACACACACACACACACACACACACACACACACACACACACACACGACGCAGAGAGAATCTCAGGAGAAAAGGGATGGCCTTGAACTATATAGTCTGTTTATAGCATTGCTTCCTTTCGTATGGGGCTTGTCCCTCGTACATTGCTCCTGCAATTGTCGCCGTCAACTCTGACGTTATTGCAAATGAACAGTGAATGGATTGCTAGTGAAGGTCAATCAAATGCATAGGCCTTGTCACAGTGCTGTTTGTCATCTATTGTATATATCTTGACTATTATATGAAGCTTAAGATGATGGCATTGTATTATAAACACATTTTTATAGGAACAATACAAATTGGCAATGCTGACCTTCCTTCACAGCAGGAGAAACTACTCACACATAAGGCTGAGAAAAACAAACAATGTCATATAGCATGTAAAGAACATGCTGTACAATAAACAAAAATGACAGGGATGAGAGAGGTATCGAATGTCTCAGGACCTGGAGATCTTCAAAATGCCACACAATTCCCGAAACCCGGCCCCCACTCTCCATGTCACTGCTCTACTTTAAAGTGGGTTAGTTGGGTCTGTATGTCTGCACTGTATCTTGCTGCTCCTTTGTACAAACTCTCTGTTCTGATCTTCTGTCACGGCCCCGGGGCCAAACGCAGCCGTGATGGACACAAATCCATCTGACAGCTTTGCACACACGTTCCCTGAAGCCTTCCCCAAACCCGTTCCCAAAGGCCTTCCTGGGGACGTCTCAAAGCTCTTCCTGGGGCAACGTGATACAAAATTGCGCGTGTAGAACCACACAGATCCGATGGCCACACACATGGGGGAGATAACACTGTACACACACACATACACATGCGCACACACACACTCTCTCCCGAGTGAGAGGAGCAGCTGAGCGGCCGCGGGGATGATGCCCAGATCTGAACCCTGAACATACACACCCCTCTGTGTGGACACACATGGAGCTCCGTATATGTGGGTGACAGATGGATTGGTTGGGGTGTGCGAGTCCCCGGGGTACGTCTGCTCGGTACCTGCAGCATGTGGGGGGACCTGAGGGGGAGGGGTACAGTAGATGGGGCAGAAGGGGGGGTTACACACCAAGAAACAATCTGACAAAATAAGATTTTCTGGGGTAACAGATGTTAAGATATCATGCCATGAGAGGTCTGATAGATATCTGTAGAATCCACTGAAATTAGATGCATATTTGAGCTCAATCTGTTTGCGCTCACACTCACCGCAGCCATAGAGACACACGTAATCACAAAAGAAAATATCTCCCTATTCCTTTCTGTTCAGTATTCAGATGAAAAAGGCTTTGGATGTGGAGGCCTACCTTTTGATGCTAAGAAATCAATCCTGAGTCCATGTTGCTCTGAGCATCCACACACTGCAGCCCCGTGTCACAGCGTGAAGGCGGCAGGGGAGGCACGGGGTGAGGTGGACATGAAAAGGGAGCGCATGCTAAACGAATAACAAAATGCCTCGCCCGGCGAGAGCAATGTGTAGTGGTGTCGTGAGGGGCGGAAGGGACTTTGACATGTGTGCGTCTGTGTCTGTACGGACTTCCAAAAGCCTTTCATCAAAGGCACAGTGAAATCATTTGAAGCTCGAAACGGTGTCATTAGCAGTCAAAGCAGCATGACATGAACAGAAACATGAGTTAGAGACATACACCTCGAGAGTATAATGGACAATGAGCAGATTAATGTGGAAATACAGGTGTCGGGTGTCCACCTACACACGTTTATGTGTGAAAAAAAAACAATTGTGCAGACCTCATCTGCCATCGCTTGTTCAGTTTTGTTTTTTTTTTCAAAATAAAAACAACCGTTCCCACCCGTAATGCTGCGGTCACACCAAACGCGAAGTGAATTTTCGCCTTGAGTTTGACCGTGGCATCATTTGTGTTTAGAGTTTCAGAGTCTGCTTATTATAAGCGACTTTAACCTGTCTGGTTTGTCCTGTTGCAGGATCCGTATACAACCCCGATCCATCCACCCCTCCCCTCCTCCATAGTCCTACACACACACACACACACACACACACACACACACACACACACACACATGACTCACCAGCACCGCCACCGCTGCCACTTAGTGTTGTTGTTTTAAGACAAATCTTCGCAGGGTTGATGGATTTTAGTTAACAATGTCAGGTACTAAGTGGTTGAAATACGGCATAAAGTACAACAAAGATTGTATTCGCCTTCAAGTGGGGGATGATTCAAAGGTAGTTTGCCGTTTTTGTAAGTGTGATATATATGAGCACATCATGCCGAACTGGTTAGAGAAATGTAAAGTTACAAACTAAAAGTAAAATACAAAAATGAAATAAAGTGTTCAACTTCTTTAAATTTATAGCAAGAAACACATAAAGTAACAATCTAAAAATGGATGTAATGCAATGCAAAAACGAGGCGGGGAGTTGATTCTTTTGGGCTTGTTTCTTTCGTAAGATCTGGCAACACAGTTTATATTCATTCGGAGAGGGAAAGGAGGTTCATCTCCCTGTAGATACCAACAATGTCTACTCAACCATGGCCAAAATAACCACTGTTGCTGCTTTGTACATGTTGTGGAAGGCTCAGATATGTCCCAAAAAAACAAACAACTGTTGTGTTGTCATGACATCATCCTGAGGCACTCTGTGAATTTCACCCAGCTGTATTCACTGTATTTAGGAAGCCTAATGTCGGCTGAATTAATCTGGTTTACTACAGCGGTATGAACCCAAAATAAACAGATTGCGCTGTGATTTAATTGCAATAAAAACGAATCAAGAGGGAAATTAAATAACTACATAATGATGCCGCAAACAACTTTTAAAATGCTCGTTTTCTGAATGGAGTTTGGATCGATCAGTGCCAGGCTTTGCTTACATTGTAGCTGTAACATAATCTAAGCATGAATATGGCAGTGATGTTGTTGTTTATAACATAGACAGGCTATGGTTTATACACACACATGTATACACAGAGTGATGGACTTGGTAAATGGACTTGGACTTATATAGCAGCTTTTCTAGTCTTCTGACCACTCAAAGCGCTTTACACTACATGTCAGCATTCACCCATTCACACACACATTCATACACTGATGGCAGAGGCTACTAAGGTGCCAACTTTGCCCATCAGGATACTCATTCACACATCGATGGCTATGCCTTCGGGAGCAATTTGGGGTTAAGTGTCTTGCTCAAGGACACATCGACATGTGACGGGGATCGAACCACCGGGGATCAAACCACCGACCTACCGATTGGTGGACAACCCTCTGAGCCACAGCTGCCCCCAGAGTCTGTACAAATATGTGGTACTGCTGTAGCTCTGGGTGCCCACAAACAGCTACAATATTGTTTTCCTCCATATCTAATTCAACGTCAAGACATCAGTGACGACAGGAGGAGGATCTCAACGCTGATAGGCTTTTGCCACACAGCGCCACGCAAATTTCTCGCTTGAGTTGAAATATTTAAACTTGCGCGAATACACGAATGATGTGAATTTTGCATATTTGCTTCCTTCGCACCATTCGCTTCTATGAATTTACTTTGTACGTAATCGCACCAGGCGAAAAGTTCACGCTGCGTTCAGTGTGAACGCAGCATAACAAAGAGCTGCATATTGGTTTACGTATGGATTCATGCTCATTAATCCTCCTTTCGCTAAATAATCCACTAGCAGCTGGCTATGAGCTGATTTTCCAAATCCATCCAACAGCCACGTTGTGTATTCGTTTCTGCCGTTACATTTACATTTTAAAAAATTGACACACCTTCCTTCATCTCCCGTGGAAATGTGAGACAGAGTTTCCCAAACACTGAACTCATTTGTGTTGCCTCTGTATGGACAAGAGGTGAAGTTTCACTCAACAGAGCCCCATTAAAATGTATTTCCACAGTGATCCTCTGCAGAGGTGTAGCAAGCATCTTCAGTCTTAGCGACCCTGGGTTAAAGGGTCAGTTCACCCAAAGATGAAAAAAGAGAGATATAGTTTCTCACATAAGCACAGTGGTATTTTGTTATGCAGGAAGCTTTGGTTTTATGAGCTGAGGTTTTGCCTCCAAGACCTTTACTGCCACCTCAATACAATAATGGTCACGGAATAAAATGTATTAAAAAAGAAAAAAAAATCTCAGTTGCTAGATAGTCCACAGACCCCATTAAGAGCATTTAAACAGATTCATTTTCATCAAGTCAGGTTGAGTTCACCAGAATTTGCTCTGAATATTATCCTTATTAATAAACATAATAATTAGAAACGCAAAGAAGCTTTTCATCCAAGTATAAAAAAAAACATTGGATCACCTCCAGTATGATAATCCTCACTTGATGATGTGAAAATAATATTAGCACTTATGCTCATGTGAAGGGAAAGTTTTGCTGTGCATACACACTATTATCTGTGTGCTATATCAGAACACTCTGCACACCTAGCATGTCCCAAACCAGTCTGTCCACTGAACACACACATTTTCATCCCAACTCGACACATACTGATGCTTTGTCGGAACCCTCTGCGTCACTTTTCGGTCGCAGAAACACGTGGTTAACGTTGTGAATTTAACAAGAACACTTGCTTAGCTTTAGGCAACAAAAACACTTAGTTAGGTTTGGGAAAAAACAACATGGTTGGGCTTTAAACTACTATGTTTGTACAGTGAAAATGTGACTTGACGTTGTGAACACAGGACACGAATGAACAGCTGATTGAGAAAGTGAAACTTAACACACGGGACACAAACAGCGGTCTCCTGGATGAAAGCCTTGTGTTTGTTAGGCCCGCCCTGTGTTAGCGGGGCAGTTAAGCATAACAATTGTGCATTTTGCGATAAAAGGAACACATTTGGCACAGTCGTAGGTTTGTATGTGATGAAAAGATATAGATATTGGGGCGCTGCAAATTTGGGCCTCAGGGGCCAGGTCGCAAATAGGCACTTAATATTCCTAAATATTGTAGGAAACTGATTTTATGACTCTTGATGATTTTCAAGGTGTGTTCAAGCTGATAAGATCAGATGTCAGAAGATTATAGATATGTTTTTTTCCCTCTTTATTTTTTTAGGGATGCATTTTAAAAGCTTTTAACGTGAGAAAAATGTGAAAATCAAATGAAAGGCGCATGATCACTTGAGTCAAACTTCACGCCTTTGCCTTGATTGTCTCTTTTGCTCTTTAAACTATGTTATTACAGCACTTTCCCTGTGCATTTACTGTTGCCGCAGATTGGTTTACAATACAAACATTTTTTCATCTGTGCAGGTGCGTCCTCACGCCAAGTCACGTCACAATAAGTCAGCAAAACAACAAATTTGCTGATGAACAGCCCATTCTCCAGGGCGTAATTTACCGATGCTTTGTCACGGACGCACAAGGCACCCTTGAGCGCCTGTAGGAAACGCACTGGGCTTTCACTTAAAGGGACTGTTTGTAACTTTTTAAGCGTATAAATGTACCGGGTCGGGACACATGCGCGCTTGCGTGTGGCCCGAAGCCTCGTCTCCTCTGCTTGCTTGCCTTCAGTCAGACAGGGCACGCGCGTCTTCGCTGTCACGCTCCACCTCTAGACGTGAACGCGCGCTCACTCCACGCTGCAGAAGAGTTAGTTTAGCTCTGAGAATATCTAGTGAATGTACAGTGGACGTTTGTGCAGAAATAAATGCTGCAGCTCCTCCAGACCAACAAACGGGGCTCCGCAGCAAGACACGTTATCGCCTCGTTACTGACCGGGTGCCGGTGTCTCCCTGCAGGCGCAGTCGAGACACACCGGCACCGGGGCAGGGAGGCGATAACGTGTATCGCTGCGGAGCTCCGTCACCGACCCGCTTTTCCTGCGCAGGAAAAGCTAGCATTGATTCATGGAGAGACCTTCGTCTGGTCAGCTAACATTACTGCCAAGCAGGTGAAATATAGAGTGATATTGTGCTTTTATCTGACGTGTGTTGCCTCACTGTTTTGAGTGATGCTCGTTCATATGTAGAGCGAGCAAGCGCAAGCCCGACGCTGACTTTTGTTGACTTAACGGCCACAGGTGTCGCTGTTAACAAGCAATTCTGAAAGTTACAAATAGTCCCTTTCACTACATTGTAAACAGCGGCAACAGTAAACGCTCAGAGAAAGTGCCCGGGAGTGTAGTGACGTAGTTTAAATTTAAGCTTTATCATACCTATCAGTACATACATTAAATTTCCCCTTTGCATTTAACCCATCTTAAGCATTTAAGAGCAGTGGGCTGCTGTAAAGCGCCCGAGGAGCAACTTGGGGTTCAGTATCTCGCTCAAGGACACTTTGACATGAAGATAATAGGAGCCGGGGATCGAACTGCCAACCTTGCGGTTAAATGATGACCCGCTCTACCCACTGAGCTACAACCACGCTTAAAGAGCGAAAAAGACAGGGAGGTCGGAAGGAGTGGTGGATGAGCCTAATAAACACAAGGCCTTCATCCAGGAGATCGATGTTCATGTCCTGTATGATAAAGGAGCGGTGTATCTAGCGGTGAGGTTGTAGATTGCAACCAACTGAAGCCTCTCCTGCGTGCCAAGCGTGTAGAAAAGCTACGGTGGCCGATGCGAAAACGCAAATGGCACTCTCTGAAGCAAGTTGTTGTAAAAGTAGAGTAGGTCATTTTGAGCAGAGCCAGTGTGTATATGTGGAAAGTGAGTGGTGAAGCGAGAGAGAACAGTGGCGACAGCAGCGAGTACCGTTATCGACTCCAGCCCATGCAGGAAAAGTTGTCCTCTCTGGGCTATTGTAGAAACATGGCGGTGCAACATGGCGGATGCAACAAAAACACAACGATTCTTGTTTTCAGGTGACACACTGGTCCTTCAAGTTTCACGGAACAATCAGCTGTTCGTTCGTGTCCCGTATTCATAACATTACATCTCATTTTCATTTAACAAATGTAGTCATTTTCAGCCCAACCATGATGGTTTTTTGCTAAACCTAACTATAGAGGTTTTGTTGCCTAAACCCAAACAAGTATTTGTGTTTAATTTACAATGTTGGGAAACGTGATTACTGCGACCAAAAAGTGACGCTGAGGATTCCGTCAAAACGTCAGTATGTGACGAGTTGGGATGAGAACATGTTGGGATGACCCATTCCTACTGAAATTAAAGTGAAAGTCTGACACCGGTAATGACCAGAAACGTGTTTATACTCAACTAATATGATAGTTCAGGAAACTTGAATCATGTACACAAGGTAACTGAATAACCAGGTTTCTATATATTCTAAGACTCATACTACTGGTGCATGAACACAAATGTACTGTGAACGGTTTCTACTGGGAGTATTTATTTATTTAGTTAAAAATAGTCCAAAAACTGCTCAACTCCCACTGGAACACTTTGTCTTGCCATACTAAGCCCACTAAAAACTGGAGAGATTTTAGTTTTAAAAAGTTGGAGCTGTAAATATTGGTTTGCGAGTTGAAGTTTAACTTGATTAGTTTCAAACTCAAGTGCCAGTGGATTCAAGATAGACACGGGGAACACAACAAAGGGATTCATTAATGCGCAAAAACAGCTCTCTTCTGATTTATCCCTTGAAAAATAAATGCATATACGCGCATGTAAGTTAGACGTTGGGAAAGGCGGAATGTTCAAAGTGTGCGAGCGATCGAATGTTCGTGCGTGTCTGTAACGAGCCTGCATGTGGGTGAACGCTAGACAAACAAAAGGTCTGCCGAGTGTTTGTGCTTTCGCTGAGCATTTGGGCAAACAAATGGGTTTGACACATAAAGCACCGTACTCTCATGAAGAATGCATAAGCCCCGCAGCCAGGCTTAAAACAAACAGTCAACGTGTCCAAGACAGGCCTAATACATCTCAGAACATCTCACACTCACACGCACACACAAGCAAAACTTTGACAGGTTTAATTCATCCCTGTGGACAGGTAAGGCCAAATACATCCAAAGGAGTAAGCAAACAGACACACACATCTGTGCGCGCGCACACACACGTATACACACAATATGGCAACACCACTGTAAACACTGCATCCATAAAACAATGTTTCTGCTGACAACACAAAAGCATTCTCCGCCCGCACTTCCCTCCCTTCTCTTTTTTTCTCCCCACTCCTCCTCTCCTCACTCCCTTTGTCTCTCTAAACTTGGCGAGGCGAGGAAAGCTCATTGCTGTGCAGCAGGTGATTCGGGGACAAATTATTGCTTGTGTGTCCATTTTTTGAAACAGTACACAGCGGCATGTGTGCATGCATGTAATTAGGCAACCCGTTCTCGCTCCCAACTTGTCAAACACTGCTGTTTGGTAAGCGCCCCGTGGCATCGGAAACCGACGCACAGAGGCACCCTTTAGCAACAGTATGTGACGAATGGGGATTTTAACTAACTCCAATGTAAACCCATCCGCGGTGTTATTCGATAGTCGGACAGGTGTTCCCATGTGACACTAAAAGTAACGTTGACTTATTTTGTCAAGTCAGTCTTTAGTCACATGACTCGCCGGTATTGTCAGTTCCATGAGTCGTTAGTATCGACAATCCCGTAAATCAGTAGTAACGTGACTCGTTAGTATCGTCAGTTCCGTGAGTCAGAAGTAATGTATTTGTTTGTATCGTTAGTCTCATTAGTATGTCAGTGCCATGAGTCACGTTTGTCGCTAGTCACGTGACTCATTAGTATCGTCAGTCCTGTGAGTCCCATGAGTCAGTAGTCATGTGACTCGTTAGTATCGTCAGTCCCGTGTGTCGTTAGTCACGTGACTCGATAGTATCGTCAGTCCCATGAGTCGTTAGTATCGTCAATCCCGTAAATCAGTAGCAACGTGACTCGTTAGTATCGTCAGTTCCGTGAGTAAGAAGTAATGTAATTCGTTTGTATCGTCAGTCCTGTGACTCGTTAGTCACGTGACTCATTAGTATGTCAGTGCCATGAGTCACGTTTGCCGCTAGTCAGGTGACTCGTTAGTATTGTCAGTCCTGTGAGTCCCATGAGTCAGTAGTCACGTGACTCGTTAATATATAACATATATAATTACTATGTCAGTCCTGTGAGTTGTTAGTCACATGACTCGTTAGTATGTCAGTCCCGTGAGTCATGTGTGTCGCTAGTCAGTGAAGTTAACGTCAACCATGACTGTTTCCTAACCCTTAGTGGTTGTGTTACCTAAACCTAACTTCCTGTTTATTTTGCATGTAACGAGCGTATATTGATATGCCGTCCCTGGTCCGTCCGTGTGGCGGTCTCCGATGCCGAGGGGCACTGACCAAGTGGCGGTATTTGACGAGTTCGGAGTGAGAATGTGTTGATTTAAGTGTATATGAGCCCTACATGTGTATCATTGAGTTGTGTGTGTGTGTGTGGGTTCAGGTGGTGGGGGGTGGTCTTGCAAAGCCAAGCAGTAAGTGATGCTGACAGAAAACATCCCACTAGAGAGAGGAGGGTCGCAGGACTACATCCTGGCTGTCTTTCTCTTTTCCTTCCCACCCCTCCACCCCCTCTCTCTCTCACTCCTTCCCTAAATTCCCTCAGTATGAGTAAGCGAAGAAGAAGTCAGAGGCAGTGTGTGAGTCGAGATAAAGATAGACAAAGTGATATAGATACAGATAGACATTTAAAGTGAAGACAGATAGAAATGCACATCTCTCTCGCCCGCTTCATCCATCTCTGTCCGATCCTTTCTCCGTCTCCGCGGTCCAACATCTTTCTTACATCTCGCGCTTTTCATCTGCTGTCGCTCTGCCTTAACCTCGCGGTTTCAGTGACAAAGTCTATCTCGTGCTTTGGAGACGAATGTTTTCCCATCCGTTTAAGTGAATAAAGCACGCTGTGTTTTACAAAGTTAATGATCATGCAGTATGAGTGAGACGCCTCAGGAAATCTAGCCTGTAGCGTCTGCCCTGTGGGTACAGACAGCTATTAGGTAAATCTAGGTAAGTGAGGCAGGGCGGGTTGGCTGAAATCCAGCTGAATAACATTACTGTACCAAACACAAGGAATCACATGAGGTGTTTGCTTAATTATTGGATGAGGTTGGCATTATTCTATGTTTTTCTTACTATCAAAAAATACCCATGAAAAAGCCCAAATTTGATGGTCTCTCTATCAATACTGTTATGGCGTCCCCATATTAAAAATATTCATCTTATCAAGTCATTTCTGTCTGCAATTTAGTCCTAAAACTGTACTAGAAAAAGGACATGGACATTAAACTTTAGGGAGTCAATTAAAGACAAAAAATAGTTGAGAAGGAGATTTTTGCAGTACGTTGTCTGTAGCACCAAGCACATTTGATCTTACTGAAGACCTGTAAGTGACGTATAGTTTAATTTTAAAAATTTTTTTTAAGGGCGAAGGGCTATTTTCCTGGGCACTGTAGTTTTTAGCAAATGTTACTCAAACAGCAGTAAATAGGGATTTTGTTGGGGACTATTTACAGCCGTGGAATTATACACTTTTGGTGAGTTAGGGAGTTTTTACACCAACAGAATGGTGTATCAGAGACTGACTCCAAAACTACAGTATCCATGTTCATCGCAGTGAAAGACTATGTCACACAGTGCAACAGTGTGGCTCACTGATGTGTTTTTAAAAGGTATAGTTAGAGTTAGATGAGAAGATTCATACCACTCTAATCCTTAACTGCTACCGCTATGGTCTCACCCCCCTTCCTGCCTGTCAAGGGATTGGGTAATACAGGTAGACTGCCATACAGTGTGACCAATCAGAGAGCTTGAATGAGAAGCTACACTGTGAAGAACTGTAAAGCTGGGCATACACTGTACGATTTTAGATATGTTGTTGTGTACTTCCTACTCCTACTGTACGAGTAGATTGTTTGCGATGTAAAGCCGAAGCTCGAGATTTATGTGCCCACACTGTACGTGTAAAATAGTAAAAAAAAAAACACAGCCGGTCAGCGACGTTTGGGAATTGGCTCATGGCTCCGCTTCAACTGTGTGAGAGCCTGTGACATGTCTGAAATTCACCCAACCGTCCGACCGCCGGTCGGGTGGAGTTAATTGGTCCTTGGTCCCCCCCTGTACACTGCACGGCAAATGATGCCCAACGACACTGAAATTCGGTCCGACTCTAAAATGAGTTGTGCAGCTCAAAATTCTGGCCAGAAACTGGCTACAGTCATACAGTGTATGTCCAACGTAAGTGAGTGAACGAAGTCGGTTGACGGCACTTTGTGTACCGATCATGTAATAACTAATGTTGTTGTGGAGTTCATGAACTAATGGTTCTGAGAAAAAATAAGCTGTATCGGCACTCTTCTGGTGCGCCAGCGCGGGAAAGTTGCCACAGACACTACAACTCCATATCGGTATACTGAGAAATACAATACAGACTATTTCCCTTATGAAGCTTATGCGTAAATTCAGTCAGGAAGACTAGGGGTGCAATCTCATTCATTCTCATTCATTCTGGGTCTCTCTCTCATGGGCTATTACAATGTCAGCTGATTATGGGCGTCTCTCTTTTCAGTGACCAATCAGATCTTGCCATATCTCCCTGAACCAATCACATTGTTGCTGTCAAAAGTTTAAAAACCGTTCTCCTCTATGCTGTTTTCAGTGTCAGTATTCAGCACAAATGGATGCAACCCTCCACCACCCCATCACCTCCAGATTCATCACATCAGAGTAATCCTGCTCCACTTCATTCATCAGATCCGCATCAATCTTCACTACCACCATCACCAGTGTCTAGACCCGGGGGAATAATCCTAAATCCTACTACAGCCTCACTTCCCCCTTATCATGTCACATCGGGTCTAAATCGCCAAAGACTGTTACTATTCATAATTCGTGCACTTTGTAATAAATCACCATTCAATTCATACGAGTCTCTCCTGATTGAAATGGCGATAGGCTTAATCAGCATTGTGTGAACTCTTTTGGCAAGGGCTTGAAAATAACGGACGGTCATTTATATGTAAAAGTCCTGCACTCTAGCTTTAAACGTTTTTTGGACAACAACGGAGCTCTATGGCACAGGACAATAAGCTGCACATACAATCGTTGGATACATTTTTTGTTGGTTTTGGTCTTTTCATGGGGTTTGCAGATAGTAAGAAAATCTAGTATATCACCAGCTACATCCTTAAAGTGTATGGTGAAAAAGAAATGTGAAATCACCTGTCCAGTATGTCAACATGATGGGAGATGCTTCGTAGCAAACACTTGAGATATAAGTGCTCTTCAGATATGCTCAGGATGTATGGGCCTATGTATAAGTTTAGCAGTGGTTAGATATTACTCAGAGATGTCTTGGCTTCCGATAACAAAATTACTTGGCTCCTGCTTTTGGTATAGCTGGCAAAGATTTCACCCCGCACCAAGTTTGTGCTCACCATCTTCGGAGCTCGAGGCAACATGTTACGCCTTGCGTCCATCCCGACTGACCTCCCACTGAATACGCTGCACTTTTTTACTTTAACTTTGCCCTGCTGGACTCTTAAGGAGTTTGTTGGGCTTTTTGTTTTTGCTGAAAAGCAAAGAGAAAGATGTTATCCAGACTTCAGATATTTTCTGATCATTACATTATATTGCACTCTAACCTGAAACTCAAATACGTGTTCACTGACTTTAAATCTACACTGTACATACATACATACATACAGACATACATACATACAGACATACATACGAGCGCTGTCAATCAATTGAAATATTTAATGATGATTAATCACATTATTGTCCATAGTTAATCGTGATTAATCACATTTTAAGTGCACATTTTTTATCTGTTCAAAATGTACCTTAAAGGGAGATTCTTTAAGTATTTAACACTCCTATCAATCAATATGGGAGTGGGCAGATATGCTTGCTTTATGCAAATATATGTATTTATTAAAAACAATTAACAACACAAAACAATGAAACCCTCACAGGTGACATTTAGCATAAAACAATATGCTCAGATCATAACATGGCAAACTGCAGCCCATCAGGCAACAACATCTGTCAGTGTGTCAGTGGGCTGACTCGACTATGACTTGCCCCAAACTGCATGTGATTATCATAAAGAGGGCATGTCTGTAAGGGGGAGACTCGTGGGTACCCACAGAACCCATTTTCATTCAAATATCTTGAGGTCAGAGGTCAAGGGACCCATTTGCAAATGGCTATGCCAGTTTTTCCTCGCCAAAATTTAGTGTCGATTTTGAGCATTTTTTTTTAACCTCCTTCGCGACAAGCTGTTATGACATGGTTGGTACTAAGGGATCCCTTATGTTTTATAGTTTCATATGAGACCAGCATCTTCACTGTAGCTTTAAACGTGAGCCAACTACCACCTAAAAAGTGGCGTTAAAACACATGCATACACACATAGGGGACGCGCCGATTTGAGCAAATTGTCCTCAAAGTCTGCCTCCACACACCAACATCTGTGTCTGTTAAAATGAGCAGAGACAGAAACAAAATCAGAAAGCGAGGAAAAAAAATAGAGCAGTAGGGGACAGCGATGGAAAAAAAGAGAGAACAGCATGAAAAGGTGGTAAACAATTTCATGCAAATAAAGGGTGAACAATAGGTGAGCTTTCAGTCTCTCCCCCTCCCTCTGTCGCTCTCTCCCTCTCAGAGCCAGGGCAGAGCTTTTCGACAGGGATAAAGCAGGGAGAGGGCTGGGGTTTTTTTGCAGACTATTGAATGCTCTTTGAAGCATTCCCAAAAGGTTGATCCTATTCAGAGAAAGGTTTCCTATTTCTCTGATGCTCTTCAATAATTCATCGTCCTTTTTATGGTTTGGTCTCAGCGTTGGAAGGATTACCTAAACCTGGCTGCATATGAATAATATCATTGTGATATTCTCCATCCAGAGCACTGTGTCCACAGTGCAGTGGGTATTGGAGATAGATTAAAAAAAAACAGAGTTTAGGCATCAAGCCTACAACAGAAAGAGTTCATCCTCTCGAATGGGCAGGAGACAGAGAGAAATGGAAACGTCAGGCATCAAATGCATAACAAATGGAGTTATGTGCTTCTGTGGTTTTTCAAACCCAGCGCGTTGCACTTGATCTTCTCCATAGGTCAAATGAGTTTGTTTGGATAAGTACACAAAGGAATAGAGATGCAAGTGTGCATTTGTATGCCAGACATGTTTTTACAAGGATGCACAAGCATTGTATCTATAAAACAACCACTTTAGATAGTTCCAGAACTGGGCTCCCACTCACAGTGATGCAAGTCCAGATAATTTATGCAAGTGAGTAATTGTACTGCAGAGTACTTCAAGCAACTTCCTTCACTTCCAGGTTACGACTTGAAAAAGAGGCACGACACCCCTGCATATACAGTCTGCATCTTTCAAGTGCTACTGAATGAAAAAAAAAACACGGCGAAATGTTCATAAACTTCCATAATGAGTAAACTAACCTTTTGGGATTGCGGATTAAACCATTACCAAGAGGAGAGACAAAGAGCAAGGGTGAAGAAATGAAAGGTTATTCCCTCTGTTCAAGATAAGAATATGACCAGCGCCCACACACATACACAAACTGCTCGCCTACACTCATAAACAAGCTCAAGGGGCAATAGATAGCTCCTTTCTAAACATGCTGCAAATGCTGTTCATCCAGCCAAATTATGCGTGTTAAATATTGAATATATGTTTTCATTAGTATTCGTGTCAGTTATGTTGAACAGCAGCGTTTTAATGAAAAACAGTTCATATTATCCTTTTCCAGTATTTCCATTTTTGGTTTATTGTGTATCTCGCGGATTTGATTTTTCCAACAACGAATTGTGAACGCGGGGCTGCTCATTTCATTCTACAGAATAGGTGAGAAATGAAAAGAAAAACAAACATGAGATGTCTTAATGAGGTGTCGGGCCACCACGGAAACAGCTTCAGTACTCATTGGAACAGATTTTCCAACTCTTTGGACGACACATTCTCAATCCCGACTCATCAAATACAGTCGTTTGGTCAGTGCCCCTCGGCATCGGAGACCAACGCACGGGGTACCTCACTTGTGTTACTTTTGGACGGACCAGGGACAGCGGTGATATGAGAGCAATCTCATCAATGAATGCCCCAGTTATGCTTTCTGCACGGACGGTTGCACAGACATGAGCTGATGCAGAATTGTGACGAGGAAACTTTTGTACTGTGTGGGCTTCTCCTCGCGGCAAACCGAAATTCTCTCAAACTGTAGGGGGAGGTATATCAAAAACATCTTCAGCATGATTTCCCCCATCTGCGTCTGCATATTTAGAAAATGACTGATGTGCATGGACAGGCAAAAACCCGCCGAAGAAGGTGTGTCAATATGCGCTCGTTATATGCATAGTGTCCTTTCAAAATAAACTTTTGTTTTCACAGGAAGTTAGGTTTAGGCAACACACCCTACTTAGGTAGGGTTAGAAAATGGTTGTGGTTGACGTTAACTTTACTGACTAGCGACTCACGTGACTGACGATACCGACGAGTACTTTTAGTTTCACACTGGACGTGAACACCGGTCTCATGGTTAGAAGTCTTGTGTTTGTTTGACCCATCCACAACTACTCCCACCCGCCCTGAACGGACTCTTGCGCTATTAATGCTGTGTCACTTGCTCTGATCGTCGAATAACGCCGCGGGTGGGTTTACATTGGAGTTAGTTGAAAGCTCGGTTCGTCACATATTGTTGTTAAAGGGTGCTTCCGTGCGTCGGTTTCCGATGCCGAGGGGCACTTACCAAGTGGTGGTATTTGACGAGTTGGGAGTAAGAACGGGTTGCTATGGAAGTCTGCTTTAGGGACAAACACTAATCTTTTCAAAGATCTTCTCTCATTCTCCCATAGCCCTGCAACTGAGATCTGATGACTGTTGTTAAAGCCGTTTAAACATACAAGACATGACCCCTCTTCATTTGTTATGTTTTTTACTCATTTAACCAGGTTTATTTTTCTGTCTGTATTCGGCCTTCAGGAAACTCAGATTTCAGATCCTTATGCCTGCACTGAAGGCATCATACTATATGTATGTTATTTTACTATGTTCCATCTCGGGGAGGCTTAGGCACAACATGAAAGTGACTTTCTTTCTTCAAATCTCCATACCAGACTGCACAGGATGCAGGATATGATATGCTGGTTTATAAACAACATAATTCGGCTGCAGGGTGAGAAAGGCCAATATAACAAACAAAGGAGAGTATGACCGAAGTTTTATCTGGGGTGGCCAGGCTGAGGCCAGGACTCACTTCGGGGTGGTACAGAAAATAGTATCTGTTCCATCTCAAATAAGCCCCCGATGGTTTTGTGGATGTGCATTCAATGAGAAAAAAACAGTGCCATTTTATTTATTTGTTATTAATATTATTGTTATTATTTAGATTAATAGTATTATTGGCAGCTTTCAGTTCTTTTGTAGCTAGTACCTAAATCACTGCTGTTGGAGTTGCTTTTTCCTGTTCCTGTTCTTACTTTGATTAAACAGGTTTTCTGCACCACTGTTTACATACCCCTCACCAGAGGAAACTAATTGGACAGGAATCTGCCCCCCACCGCGTGGCCTGTGTGGGTTTTAGTTGTTGTAGTAGTTTTTTTTGTTTTTTTTTCAATTAAAGTTCATTATTCATTAAAACACAATTTCCTTTTTACTTCAACAGCATTATTTGGCATAATTATTAACATATTATATATAATAATTAGTTTTATCCCAGCATGAACAGTTTCAGTGTCCAGTTTTTGTATTTTAAAACTTACTGGAATAGAAAAATACATTGGTGTGTACTGAGCTGAGATTAGTTTACAATACACTTTGTTTGACTAATTCAGCAAATATCTCCTCATGGTCCACTGGCTGTCCATTCTGTATGCATGCTGAGAAAAAAAAAAGTCGTTGTTCATACACAGCCCTGGCTCCATAAATGGGAAACAAACAAAGTGGTTCAGACCAAGCCATTAGATAATGAATGTCTTATTTTTGAATGGCTTATTTATTTATTTTTTTTTCTCAATACATTTTGGACTTTTGGGACTTCGGACTGAGACAATTACAGAGACGGAGAGTGCCGCCGCACTGGCTGTGAGAGTGTTTGTGTTTGAGGGACACAGAGATATAGAGAGAGGGGAAGAGCAGGTGGACTATTGCACACAATGTTTCGGTAAGGTATTATTAGTCGATGAGAATATTTAATCGTGATTAATCACAAATTGATCGCACAATTTATATCTGTTCAAAATGTACCTTAAAGGGAGATTTGTCAAGTATTTAATACTCTTATAAACATGGGAGTGGACAAATATGCTTGTTTTATGCAAATGTATGTATATATTTATTACTGAAATCAATTAACAACACAAAACAATGACAAATATTGCCCAGGAACCCTCACAGGTACTGCATTTAGCATAACAAATATGCTCAAATCATAACATGGCAAACTGCAGCCCAACAGGCAACAACAGCTGTCAGTGTGTCAGTGTGCTGACTTGACTATGACTTGCCCCAAACTGCATGTGACTAGCATAAAGTGGTCTGTAAAGGGGAAACTTGTGGGTACCCACAGAACCCATTTTCATTCTCATATCTTGAGGTCAGAGGTCAAGGGACCCCTTTGAAAATGGCCATGCCAGTTTATCCTCGCCCAAAATTTTGTGTATGTTTTTCCTCTTATCCTTCATTATGGACAGTGTCAGACCTGAATGCAGTTCTTTGGAGTAATGTTTGAATCTGCTGCATCAAATTGAAAATGTAAGAGCTGTGGAATGTGCAGTTGTCACGTTAGAAATAAACGGTCGGCACTGAGAGAGCATGGAGTGGTAAAATAAATATATTAACTTATGAAACACGATTAGTAATTTCCTGCCAGCATTCCTGTCTTGCCTTATTTGCAGCTACAGTAGATATATCTATTCATGAAACAGTAAAGTCACTGTCTTTCAATTTCAGACGTTTCTCGTGAGTGAAACGTATCACTGTGGATTGTGTTTGAAGGCTTTTCTTTTCATTTGTGAAAGGGCCGTTTTCAAGTTAGAACGGGGTGTTCAGTTGCTCCTCTATTGGTTATTTTATAATGCTAGCAAACACCACAGTTGCGTCTGAAATTCCCAGCTAACATGCTATTTAGTACACTAAAACAGTATGCGAGATATTTCAGTATGTCCTTAGTATGAAACCAATGGTACGCAATTTGCGTACTATTTCCGGTGAAATATTACAGAATGCAACACTGGGTACTAAGGCAGGATAAATATCCCTCAATGCAATGCGGCAGTAACAATAACATTTATAACGGACGTTGACGCACGGCTCTGTAACATCAATAATTCTTCAATTTAACAGTAAGTATAAGATTCCACTTTGCTAGAAGTAATATACATTTTTAATTAATTCAGACTTTGATTCTCACAAACCGTTGTTTTCGTCACATGAGGTTTGGCACGGGTTACCATGGTTACACGTCTCCAACCGGCAAGGAGGCTCACGGGAAGTGAAGACGTAAATTACTGCTCAGTGTGTTGAGTATGTAGTGCATAGTATGCGATTTCGGACAAAGCCCAGATCAACAAAACAAAATATGCAAATTCAAAACCTTTATTTTTGTATTACTGGTAATAGTATCAGTAATGAAATCAAACAGTAACAGTCACTGACATAATCTCTTCTTCAAACAATAGATGCTGAAATGACAGATATGTGTTCTTTTTATAATATCCATGTAAAGACATCCCCCAGATCTCTTTTCTTGTTTATGACTTATTTCTCTGCACATCACTGTCAGTAATGATGCAAAAATATGATTCATAAATCAACATTTACTGCTCAGTACAGAGTCAACTATTGAGTCTATTGTATACGCTGTAGTCATGAACAAGGGAGTTGTTTCAGAACAGCCTGGGAGTCCTGCCTCAGTAGCATCAGACTGGCCTGGCTGCTGGTGTAGCTTGATGTCATCTGGCCAGCCAATCACCAGCAGATAACTCCAGCCAATAGACCAATCACCTGCCAGATCAATCAGGCTCCTCTCTCCACACACCTGACACACATCAGTCAATAACTGGTCTCAGACTCAGCAGATGTAATGATTCTTCAAAATGATGTGCAGTCCAGTAACTCTGAGATGAATCAAAACATGTGAATTCACAATAAAAAAATGATTTTCATATCCTGAAATAAAAATAGAAACCAGTTGCCCAACCTTTTATCTAATGCTATTTACATTTATGTTACTGCATCTGCACTAAATCATATCCTCATTTGCATAAAGAATATGACTAGATTTCCCCCACTGTCCTATCTGTATGCCACCACTGTGTCACTGTACAAACCCCAGAGCTCTGTGTGTGTGTGTGTTTGTGTTTCTGTATGTGTGTGTGTGTGCAGGGTTGGCAGGCTGTGTGATAGCCCGTACAATCCTGCTCTAGTGTCAACTTTAGTGACTCTGTGATAAACTGCACTGCACCAAGACTTGTCATCCCATCCAGACAAAGCGTGACAGGCCAGCATGCCGTCAGAAAGAGCCACACAGTGGTTGTGTCTATGTGTGTGCGTGTGTTCTTATAGGATTCAGTTCTTGCAAGAAAGTTTTAGGGTTTTGAAGATATTTTTTGCAAAGCGAGGTCACTCTCCACTGCTTCAGATTACAGTTTTAGTGTTAAAGGTTTATTACAACACTTTGGTTGTTATTTAAGAGGGGATATTTGTGGTAGGTTGTCGCAGAAGTAACTGTCAAAAAAGGGGAAAATGACGGCTATAACTGAGCTGATTACGAGTCAAAAAAAGAATATATTCAATTCCTGCTGCGGTCGTATCTTCTTATTGTTTGTGCTTTTCACACTCAACTCAGTCTCATCACTCAAAAGGTAAGCTGACCGACGGGCAACCCCCCCAAGAAATGTGGTATAGAATTAGGCGAGTTGGTAGAAAAAATGTTGGCATTGTGCATTTCTACGAACAACAGGGATACGTTGAATGACGATGTTCCTGAACCAAAACTACATTTTATATCATTGTGTCACGTGGTTAACATTGTGAAATGAATGGTTAGGTTTTTGGCAACAAAACTACTTGGTAAAAGTGGTAGTACGTAGAATTTTTTTGGCATCATTGGGCAAGAATTACATAATCACCTTTCAGCATATTGTAATTCAGGTATTCTGAGAGAAAACTAGACTTCTGCTCCTCCTCTTGGCTCTGTTTTCAGGCTTTAGAAAATCTAGCCAGTGACGGGAGACTTTGGCCAATCACAGGTCATTTCAGAGAGAGAGAGAGCGTTCCTATTGGCTGTTCATTCAATGGAGGCAGCTGTCAATCACTCGTGAACTCCGATCAAACGGTCAAACTAGGCAGCGCTGATCAAATATGAATCAATATTCTGTTACTGTAATGCCTAATGTTTTCAGAAACATCTTATAGTGTACTGTTTAGCTGTAAAATGAGAAAGTTTGCTCCGGCTAGTGGGCAGTGCTTGGTATTTCCTCAACTGATCTCATTATGGCTGCCGGGTCACAACTTTCTCATTTTAGAGCTAAACAGTACACTACAAGATGTTTCTGAAAACATTTGAGGCGAGAAATAGACATTACAGCAACAGAATATTGATTCATATTTGATCAGTGCTGCCCAGTTTGACCGTTTGCTTAGAGTTTGTGAGTGATTGACAGCTGCTCAGAGACGGCAAGGCTCCAGCTCGGCTCTGATTGGTTGTTTTCCTTTGGTCTGTGAAATCTTTCAGATGCCGTTAGAAGCACCGGAGAACACCGGAGGCACATGTTTTTTTTTCAGATTGCCTGTCTCATGCACTACTGTCAGGATATCGTGACCGTTTTATAAAAATAACTTTTTTTAATCGTTTTTCATCATCAATCATTTGCTCCACCTTGCTTACTTCAGCTTTAAGGTTAGAAAACAGACCATGGTGTGTGTTCAAATAATAACGTAACAGCGCAGCGTAACAACGTAGTGTAACAACGTGGCGTAACAACGTTTGGCGTAATAACGTGTAGCGTAAATAAAATAAATATTAAATAACAACTGCCCTTAGTGGACTGTAATGTAACAAGAGTGAGAAAAGTCCTGTGTTTGTTTGACCAATCCACCACAGCTCCCACACAGCCTTTGTGTACTTTATCACTCTTTATACCCTCTCAGTAACGGATGCTCCATATACTACGTCACTTGCTCTGCCTAAATGCAAAATCATCCACATTAAAACAAAAAAAAAGTCCACACTCCTGGCGAATGGGCTGGAATTAGGATAAGGTAATGGGTGTGGGTATGTGTGTGTGTGTGTGTGTGTGTGTGTGTGTGTGTCAGTCAGTCAGTCATTCTGCTGCAGGAACACAGAGCTGATGGGCTCGGCTGCGGCAGCACTCTGTCACTTCTCCCAGGTTGGCAGAGGAGAAGCTATGGGTGCAGAGGGTCACATTAGAGGCAGAGTCAGACTCCCTTTAATTGCCTTGTGCAATTAATGGCGTGGGCAGCGCGGAGAGATAATTACAGCTCACACCGTCAGCGTCGATAGACGTGGCACGAGGACAACAGCACCTCGAATGAACACTTTGAAACAATGAGGCAGTTTTATCACACTCTTGCCGTCTTTATGTGGCATCACACGTTTGGAACGCTTTTATGCATAATTACCATAAAGTATAGTAAAACCAACAAGATGTAAATGTGATATGAATGTGTGTTCAAATTTGAATTTCAACACTCAAAATTTCAAGACTTACATTGCATTAACGATTTAAATTTGTAATTTTGCATTTAGAGGTAGTGCATTTAGCATAACAAATATGCTCAAATCATAACATGGCAAACTCAAGCCCAACAGGCAACAACAGCTGTCAGTGTGCTGACTTAGCTATGACTTGCTCAAAACAGCATGTGATTATCATAAAGTGGGCATGTCTGTAAAGGGGAGACTCATGGGTACCCATAGAACCCATTTTCATTCACATATCTTGAGGTCAGAGGTCAAGGGACCCCTTTGAAAATGACCATGCCAGTTTTTCCTCGCCAAAATTTAGCATAAGTTTGGAGCGTTGTTTAGCCTCTTTTGCCACAAGCTAGTATGACATGATTGGTACCAATAGATTCATTAGATTTTGTTCTAGTTTCATATGATGCCAGTATCAGCTCAGTACAACCTAAAAATTGCATGTTGCATTAACGCGTTAAAGATATTGGTGTTGTTAAAATTAATTTGTGTTGCAGCCCTACTAATTTTATTATATTAAGCAAAATTTTTGTTGTGCATCATTTCTACAGCAGATTATCATCTAATTGACATTTGCATATTTATTAGATGAATACAAAGTAATGAAACAGACCGCTTCGCTATATACTGGCTTGCTGCCAATTCTTCTGCCTTTTCCCTCACAGAGGGTGAGGCATTGCCGTTTTTGGCTGGTTTTTGGCTGGCGACGCCCCTTTGCCAGGGCTCCTCGCTCGCTCACTTGGTAGCGGCATGGAGGGAGACGAGGCACTTTGGAAGCATTACGTGATGAATGCATTATCAATCCACTTGACGAGGGCGGCTTCAACCACAGGTGCTTTTCTCCCACTGCACATTCATTTTTTATTCAGAGAAAATGACTTTCTTTTTCCTCGTCATATCAATGTGCACGCAGCACTGGTATCCAGCTGGAAAGCAGACGGTCCGTTAGGCAAAGTATCAAGGGAGTAAAGTAAAAAAACAAAACAAAAATTCAACTAACGTTCAGCAAAATTATTTAAAAACCATTTGTATAGGAATGATTCTGTCCCAAGCTTTTTGATCCATATAAGCCAGGGGTCTGCAACCTGTGGCTCCGGAGCCACATGCGGCTCTTTAGTCCCTCTTCAGTGGCTTCCTGTGGATTTTCAAAAATGGAAATGAATAACGAAATAATGAATAGTTTTTTGTTTACATTTTTATTGTTATTATTATTATCATTTTTATTTTATCATTGTTGTAGGTCTATGGTATGACAGAGTATTTGGGCCACTTTGAGGAAAAGAAATAAATCTGAGATTTAGAGAATAAAATCATAATATTATGAGAATAAAGTCAATAAAGTAGTAATTTTACGTGCTATTTTCTTTTTTGTCTCGTAAAGTTATGACTTTATTCTCGTAATTTTGTGACTTTTTATCTCGTAGTATTACGATTTTATTCTCATAATATTACCAGTTTTTTCTCGTAAAGTTATGACTTTATTCTCGTAATGTTACAATTTTTTTCTCGTTAAGTTATGACTTTATCCTTGTGATATTGCGACTTTTTTTTCTCGTAATATTAGGACTTTATTCTGGAAATATCCAATTTTTTTCCCCTCAATGTGGCCCTAATACTGCGTCGTACATTTGCACCTGGGCCCTCACTGCATTAAACTAATATACTAAATACTTAGACTATAAACTGTGTTAGCTTCATCACAATACTCAAATGTTTTGCGACACAGAGGTTGCCGACCCCTGATATAAACGTTTGACCACTGTAACCGTGATCACTATAAGCGGTTTCCACTGTAACTACCAACACAACCGAAACCAGAGCAGCCTGAGTTCCAGCAGATGTGAGTGTATTACTTGTAACTGCCAAACTACGTTGATTGGAATGAAATATTGTGTTAATACAGAGCAGGACAACATAGCAAGTGTGATAAAAAAGCATTCACCCCCAAAAATATATTCCGCACCCAGCAAATGTCAGCACCTTAAAAGCACTTGTTCACACCTCTTAGACGCTGAAGACAAGACAGCTCCTGTCAGCTGTCAGAATTTGCCATGTATTCCTCGTAGTAGCACGTAAAGCTCAGAAACAACAGCAGTCGGCCTCAAACAGACTTTAATGTGTCAACAAATATTAATGCTGTGTATTTTTTTCACTCTTAACTGGGCTGCCAAGGTGAATGAGCTTCTTTCCAACTTGGCAGTGCATGGATGTAAGGTGTCATTCTTGATCATGTGGAGGTGTGGGGATTTTTCATGTTACTTTACACTGGGGGGGCTTGTATAAAAGTGAAGACGTACACTATACGTATAGGTTATGGCAGGCAAGACGAAGAGCAGAACAGGTCAGACTTGTGGTTTCTTGACTGTGTATTAAAGAACATCGCCAGAGCTTTGATCAGTTTATTTACACTTTACCCACCAACATGAAGTAAACTCTAAACTGTACCATCTGGTCCATCTAGTTTTTTTAATTTTACATCCTTAAAGCTGCTTTGCCGTATACATAAAACATCTCCCAAATTAATTAAGAAAAAAAAAAAAAGATAATTAAGAAATTCCCAGCTTATTTAATGTATTACATTGGTGATTTTGAAATGCAAAGGATTAACAAAATTCTTTGGATATGTGGTGGTTTTTTTGGTGAACACCTCTGTGGCAGATTTCACAAAGATAAACATATGGCTGAGATCAAACTAATAGTCAGACTTCAGATAAGTTCTAAATGCATCTGTTGGACAAATCTGTCTACTTCTTGACTGTCTCATTGGACTAATATGCAAGTAAAGTATAAGTTAAATGCATCAATCTGGTGCAAAATTAAAAAGGCTAGATCTATGAAGAACTTTAGTAAACAATTTAAATCATAAAGATTGTATGGTTATGAATGCTGCAAAGTCACACAGCACAAGTATGGTAAACAAGACGTTGTGCCAACATCGCCGCAGAGGAGTCCGCCCCGGTTGACAGTCATGCGTCTGTCAACACAGGGTGAGAGGTTGCACTACGCAGTGAAAAAATCGACGGCGCAAGGTGAGGGGTGCTGTAAAACTCACTCAAGTGTAAAAATTGTTTTGGTTCATTATGAACCATAGCAGGCTGGATGTCAGATCACTTTGATTGCATTTGAATTATGATTCGATAAATATCCATAGCACATTCTGCTCCGCTGGTTGCAAAATGGGGATGAATATATTATTCAGTGTTTCTTTTATTGGCAATCAACTTTGCAGTTACGCACATATTATGAACAAAAAATAGACTCGAAGCGTAAATAAGCATCTGCCTTTAAAGTCTCGCATTTTCTTCTGTAACGTGGTGATGTCACCAAGTAACACATTTGCATGCAACAGTTTGGCACGCCCTCAAACAAAAGCTAGTTAGAGCGGAGCTGGAACAGAATCCGAAGCGTTTGGTTCGGTTGACAAATCAAAACAGTTTGAGCCAGCTGACCAATCAGAGCAGACTGGGATTTTTTTGGGAAGGCGGGGCAAGAGCTCAAACAGAGTATTTCAGACAGAGGGTGAAAAGAGGTGCTGCAACACAGCCGGTATAAAAAAAAAAAAAAAAGTGTTTTTTGAACATTAAAGCAGGTAAAAATATTCTAGTAGAAACTCAAAATGCAAGTATGAACCTGAAAATGTGCATAATAAGTCCTCTTTAATTGGGCGAGAAAAATAGCTTTGGGCAGATTGTGATAATTGGAGCTGTTTTTCTTTTTTTTCACTATTTGGCCAGTTCCCACCAACAAAAAGTTACACTCCAATAAATCGGTCCTTCTTTTCATCCGAGTAGTATGATTGAGATTGACATGACACTGAGTTCAATAGGGACGCGATGGCTGACAACTGACAAACACCAAAACCAAATGTTATTTCAGTTTATGGCAACTAAGTTAAAAGTCCTTTTTTGATATTGTAGTTATTATTCTGTCATAGCTTTGAGATGTACAACTTGTAAAAAAACTGACATTTTGTTGATATGAGTGAAAATTTTGAATGTCACATTTATTTTTCTTCTACATTTAGAACAATTGGGTGGGTTCCAAGCTCTGTCAGTCCAGTCTGGCAACACTGGTTTCGGTGCGATCTCCATCCGGTAGTTCAACTTTGACTGAATGGACGTGTTTGGAAATGGAGTAGTTATCATCCTAACATGTTTCATCACTATATTTATCTTAATACTCTCATACACTGTTTATACCTTGTGATCAACTGACGTCGCGATTACAAAGTGAACATCTCGGACCTCTTAGACCACCAGGTTGCTTAGTGATCGCGGCATTTTGAAGACTGAACGTGAAGCTAGATCCAAATCATATTGCTCCTACCATCAAACTCTTTTATTCCACCTCAATAAAACCCAGGAATATGCTGTGAAGCTTATCAGCCTTTCAATCAGTCGGTGCAGATAGAAAAATATTTTTAGTGCTGCAGGAGAGAACAAACTCTTGTTACACTATTCTGATAGAGCAATTGTGCTTTCTATTCATTCGGCACAGATTTATGACTAGTAATGTGCTGTGCAGCAGCAAAAATATCTGCAACTGGGTTTTATTGCTCTAAAGGTAGTGTTTTTTTTAGGATTTTAACCACAAACGTTGCATTCTTTTATTCTGTGGATTAAAAAACAGTTAAATTTAGGCCTTTATTACAAGTACACATTATTGTGCTACTCTACATGGTTTAAATCTAAATGTTTCCTAACTGCCACTGATGTACAAACAATCAGATAGGTAAAGCTTCTTCCCTTTATGTTGTCGGTGTTAGTTAATTCTAGGATGTACTGTGCGAGCTGTGTTTCTTCCGACCGATTAAATCAATGTATCAGCTGGAATCTACTGATCTCTCCATCATAACAAACTGTGTGGGTACATCCATCCATTGAGTAGTTACCAAACAACAGAGCAACACACACAGTGTGTACAGTAACTAATAAACTGCCTCAGCTCAAGAAAATGTGTAGCCTTGTGTGTGTGTGTGTGTGTGTGCGGAGGAAGGAGCAGTATTAAGTCCAAATTCGCTATATCTATAACAACAGCAGGTGGTCGCTCTCTCTCTCTCAGTGGCGCAGCAGCCGCTGCTGCTTAATGGCACAGCAGCGAGCAGCATTCCACAACCTTTACTCATCAAGAACACAGCAGAATAGACTATTCAATTCACTGATTACCAGAGTCGCAGGTGGCAAATCTGCTGCTTATAGAAACATGAGGGGCTTCACAGAACCATGTAAAAATGACAGAATTTAGCCGTCAATGTATATTTTTTCCTGAAAGAATTACATTTTGGTCATTTTTTTGGCAATATGGCAACATTTCCTGAGCTTTTATAGTGCTTTTTTGCTAGGGAATCGTGTCCCCTTTGTTTGACTCCTGAAGCTGGATTTGTTAGCACATGTACAGCGAGATGTAAACACTAAAGCAGATGACTTTTGAACTAATTAGCAAATTGAATGAAACCGTGTCACATGTCACATCAAGTCACTCAAAGCAGAGTTGGTCTGCCAGAGCCTTTAACTTGAATGCATGGTTTATAAACACAAATGGGCTTTATAGGTGCTGAATGCGAGATTGGGAGCATTTCTATTGCCTCCGCACAGCTCGCAACAGGATCGCCGCTAACAGTGAATTCAACGGCATGCTGATGGGGCTAACAGTGTCAGCCTGGAGGGGTGACCGGAGGATGGGCGCTATGCTCCCATGATGACGGTGTTGGCCGGGACGGCGTTATCAGCAGTAACCGCCGTATGAGAGCAGTGCAGAGCGTCGGCCGTGAGCCAGCCAGTGGGGCACGCTCACATGCACGAACACAAAGCACACGCTGCCAGAGACTTCATTCTCTGCTCAGGTAGACATTACTCCTGTATATCTTACCACAGCAAATAGTTTTTATCATAAAGAGAAGCTTTAAAGTGGCAATAGACATGTTTTTGTTTTTTTTTGCTTTAACGTATTATGAAGTAAATGTTGATTGCACAATGTAATGTGCTCCAGGGATGACGTATTTTTGTAGGCCAACCAGGAAGTTAGCATCGCCCTGGGTTCCCTCGACAAAAACCCAACGGGATTTTTCCATTGGGTTTTGGATTATTGCAGAAAATAAGCTCTGTGGCAAACACATGTTTATGATACTTACACGTTTTGTTCAGCAAAATAATCTCCACAACACTTTTATGATTTTTGAAGAGTAAATGCAATCGCCAGATGTAAAAATCTAACGTTAGGCTATAAATGAACTACACCACAGTCTATATACAGTACACACAACGAGGCTGTGAAGGCGGATGAGTAGGCGTGAAGACGTTTAGTAGTCTCATTTAGCCTCTTGTTAGCAACCGCCTTTTTTAAGACACATAAAGGCCTCAAAATTCTTGAGTGAGGTATTTATTGATGTATTTTAATGTCGTAGAACAAAACATTAAAATCTCTTCAGACCTTATTTCAGGCATTTAACTAAAAACCCATTGTCTTCCAGACGAGGGAATCGGAAGTGCTAATATGCAAACTCATGTGTACTCTCTGGTTTTAGGACTCATTCCTGTAGCACTCTATTTTGCGTCTAGATTGCTTCCCTATAAGCCTCTCTTTCACTATGCAATTCTTTCTGCCATCGGGTCACGACTTCCCATGAAAATGAAGGCTCAATTTACAGCACAAAGGAAGAGGATGGCGCTTGAATTGTGCCTATACTTATGGAGGTCATACAAATAACATGGAGGCTGCGTAGTCTGAATTAAGACTGACAACTCTTTATTTCCTCCCACACTGTCAACAGCAACACAATACAACCCCTATTCTTACCTTTCACAATAAAAGCCCTAGACATAGGCTATACACTGCATCACAGCTTACATGAGAGCATTTTGCTAAGAACAAAATAGCTTTCAACTCAGCAAAATAGCTTACAATAGCTATCCCCAGGTAGGTAGCGGAAATTATAGACAGTGGAACAACTGGAATAATGTTATTGTGGAAACTCTACTCGGCAAAAGACCCCCGTTGACCGAGAAGGCAAAGAAAGCGAAGAGGGGGAGTGATTAAAAAACGTTTTTTCAGCCCGTTCGCACGAAAAAGGTATGTAAATGCCACCGTAATTACTTGGTATGCCTTTCTTGATTTGAGTGTGTCATTTGTATGCCATGTTTCCTGTACTGACTGCAATGTAAACACATCTACGGTAAGAGTGACGTACATGTAGTATAAAAAGTGAGAAAGAACACTTATGTTGGGAGGGTGGGTAGGTGTATGTTCCAACAAACACTGGACTTTTACCCATGAGATCCGTGTTCGAGACCGTTGTCGACGGGTGTTTTTTTTGTTTGTCACGTGACGATTGTCACGTCTTTTATTGAGCCCGTTTGTGACATGTTTTCTGTAGTTGTGTTACGTTGTTTCCCTACGTGTTTTACTTACTCTACATACTTATTTTAAGCCTAACCATGACATTTTTCCTTACCATAACTAAGTGGTTTCTTGCCTGAAACTAAGTTAGTGGTGTTCTTGCCTACATCTACCTGTGGACGCTTGCATAGCGTATAAATGACACACAAAAAGCGGCATATAAATGACACGCGAAAAGGCTAAAACGTGTACTCATGACACACGGTACTTCCGTGTAATGTCGTGGTATTTATACGCCTTCTCATGAGACCGGGTTGGTTCTTTCTACTAAGCTAGATCAGTAAGTAAGCCGAACAAAACCTGCCTACTTAATACCTACTACCGGTTGTTTTACTCTACCTTTACCATAGCACTGAGATTCTTATGGTTGTTTCATGCTTTGGACAGTAGCCAGGCTGCTAGCGGTAGCTATGTTGCTAACTGTGTTTTTGGTAGTTGCTAGTCTCTGAAGAAAACAAAAGCAATCCAGTTGTCTTTGCAACAGCGGCTACAAATAATGCCACTTGGAAACGCTGGGGTTTGACAGGAGTATCTGTTGCCCCTTTAATGATGTAAAAGTAGCATGTGAATGATTGGAATTATTAGAGGATTAGAAATATAATATATATATATATATATATAAGGAAACACAAAACATTAACATGTATCCAAATTGTTGTATGTAACAGGAATAAAGCATGCACCATGCTACATAGGTGCAAAACTCAAGATGCTTGAACAGTATTAGACCATCTGGTACTTTGCCCATCTCTAATGTCAGAACAGGAAGGAAGCAAAGAAATATAAAAGCTTGCACGCCATTAATGACTGAACTGATTGAACCGTGAGCACGTAGAGGCAAAACGCTCAGTTCTCGGATACTTCATCTCTTGTAAATTTCTGAAATTCTACGCTCCGAAATGACAGAAACAGAATAGCTGAGAAGTGCTGTTGGACAACAAGCACTCCCTTAAGGACCTCATCCCGGCGCATCTGGAGCCTCTCAACACATTCGTCAAGTACCATTCTAAGTACCTAGCAGGAGGGGAGAAGAAGAAGAAGTAGGAAAAAAAAAACACATGGAAGTATCCTATTTAACTACTCAATCACCCAAATGGAGACTGTTATTACCTGGAAGCTCTGCACATCACTGAGAGGCACCGAGTGTGATCCTCTCTCAGATGGTGGAGAGTCGGAGCTAATTGGCAGCAGGTGCTGATGTGTTCATCTCATATATACATGTGCGTGTGGGTGATTTTGTGCACTCCGGGATGAGCCGTGCATCATTCTGCCGCATGTTACAACCGAACCAGACGGCTACAGCTCAAGCCAGATTTAACAACATCTGGTGCTTGTGTGATGTATTGTCATCGGCCTCAGCATGGAGTCATGGTTTTAACAATCTCAGCAGCGATTCAGATTTAGTATTCACTCTTTTTTACTCCATTCTTACATTGTGCTATTCTTGTTTTACTGTTTGCCCACATCCGTGTCTCTAAGAATTCATCACGCATCGATACATTCGTGTACTGTAGCTATCCACTGCTCCTCCACTCGGGTGCGCAGCATTGCTGTTACAGACTGGGACAGAGTTGACATGTGAGAGATGGAATATTGTGACTCATTGTTATCCTCTTTCATAGTCTGCCGTAATGACAGCCCGGCATTATTATTCACAATTTACCAATTATCCTCCTGACCTGTCTTCTGATCCACATTCACAACAACACACGGGCCTATTTGTTCTGAGGTCAGATTAAATTGTGTTGGTCACTGCTTGTCTAAATGGTAATGCTAAAAATAATTCTCCTTTCCCCTCTCTTATTTTCTTTTTTTTTCTTTTTTTTTTTGTCAGGCCTCCATGCCCTCTGCTCTCTTATTTATCTCTGCTCTATTTTCTGTTTTTTTCTCGACAGTTCTCACACCACATCTAGCTGTCCTTCTTGCTCAGTGTTTAACTGTGTGGGGTAGAAAAAAAAAAAGCTCTTTTGCATTTTAAGAGTCGAGAGCAACCAAGCATGAAGATATCCAAATTGACACATCAGAATGTATCAAGTAAAAGCCAGTGTTTAAATAATTACTGAGTCTAAAATGATAGCTGGGAGCACATTCACAAAAAGTCAAGGTCTGTCCCTAATAAGGGCCTGTTAACAAGCATTGATTGAGGTGGAATAACCTCTACTATTAAGGGTCACAAGGTAAATTCACAAATAGTTTAGCACTAAAACAAAAGAAGGAACAACAACAGCAAAGGTTCCTCTCAGGTTTTTTTTATGTGCAAACTGAGAAGGCACATAAAAACAGTTGGATGGAAACACACTTGCTGTTTCTCTATGGAGGACAGAACCCTCCAAAAATAAAAATAAATAAAAAATAAATTAATGACTCGATAAATAAATATGTCATTGAATGTAGCAAAAATATTAAAAATAAATCCAGCCATTAAATAATTGATAAAATGTGACATAAATTGATCATTCTGTTTTAATTAGCTTGTTTATTTATTTATCTTTGTATTAATTCCCTAATATATTTACTCTTCTGTTTAATTTGATCTTTTATTTATTTATGTATTTATTTTTAAATTAATTTATTTATATTTTTATTTATTTATTTGGTGGGCGGTGCTTGGTATTTCCTCATCTGATCTCAACATGGCTGCAGGGTCACAAACTTTCTCATTTTACAGCCAAATAATACACTACAGGATGTTTCCGAAAACATTTTATTTGAGAAATAGGAATTTCTGTAACATAATCTTGATTCATGTTTGATCAGCGCTGCCTAGTTTGACCATTTGATCGAACTTTGCGAGTGATTGACAGCTGCTCAGAGATGGCAAGGCTCCCGCTCGACTCTGATTGGTTGTTTTCCTCCAGTCTGTGAAATCTTGCAGATGCCATTAGGAGCACCGGAGGACACAGAGGAACAGAGAAACCTGATTTTTTTTTCTCATGCACTACTGTCAGGATATAGTGACCGTTTTATAAGAATAACTTTTTTCAATCACATTTGCTCCAATTCTACCTACTGTAGCTTTAACACATGTGAACATGTTCTAGTAGAAATCCAAAATACATGTATGGACCTGAAAAGGAGTCCCTTTTAAGGTACTTACTTAACATTGTTCATCACATTCAGAATCTCCTCTCAACGTTTCCATTTAATGTTCCTGCCACAAATGTGCATGCACATGCTTTTCTACTGTGTATATTTTATGTTATAGCGCCTGAATCTGTCATAAATAAAGTTGTTCTCTTATACTTTATATACGACATACTGACATACAGTGATATGTATTGGTTTTTAAGTTTTGCGTAGTCAGCTTTGACGTGAGGTCAACATCAGTCACAACCTGTAATTGATCACGCTGGACGTTGTATGGTGTGTGGCCGAATGCCCCCCAATGTGCATCGATTGTTTATGCTGAACAAACCACCAAACGGATTGCAGAGAGGAATTTATCGAGCGCTGTTATGAGTTCACGTCTCTGCTGGCAAACCCTGTGCCACTAAGGATAAAGAAAAAAGCTTTATCTGCTGTTTTCAGATATGTTTAATAAAAAAAATGATACCACATACTGTACATCCTCCACACACAAACACACCCATCCACACACACACACACAGGGATATACAAAGACACAACTTATCCACTAGAGACGCATAGGTCACTTGGGTCACTTCCTTTTACCCAGAAGCCTTTGGGAAAGGTCGTGTAGTCAAATACTAATACCTTTAGTTTGGTCTCAGAGGAAGCGCTCCGTTTTGAGAAAACGGCTAAGTCAGAGTCTCCAAAGGTCAACCACTCTAGATGGGGAGTAACAGAGCATGAGGTCAGAACAACAAATATGTCAAATAGATGCTCCCCCCAAGGTTGCGTATTCACTATCTGTGAGAGAAGCGTCTGTGCCTTTCAACAACGATGAATCTCAAAGCTGTTCACTTTTTTTTTTTTTTTTGCCGCCTCGTATGGCTCCTTTAACCGACAAACCGTTTTTTAAATTTGTTTTCTTGATTCCTTCTGCTCTCTGTCTTTGCCTCCAGCTCAAGACGCGACGCGGCGGAGGAAATGAAGAGAACGAGAGATATCTCAACTAGCTTGTTGTGATAAATGAAACAGGGATAGAGATGGCATGGAAACAGTTCACAAAAGCACTCGGGAGATTCAACCAGAGTCTATTTTCTTTTTTGTTTTTTTTCTCCCCCCCCCTCCACAGAAACAGCACTGGGGCCGATTTGGTTTGGATTTAGCATGAATTACCACGGCTTAGATCCTGTTAGTGCCGATAAAGCCCCAAAATGTCCCAGTTGTATCCTTATCCTCCCTATGAATATTCAACAACTTGCTCTCATCTCCCCATTGTTTTCTCATTTGTACTGGTATCTGACAGCGCTGGTGATAATGCGCTGGAGGAAGATGTGGCAAAAGGGAAGTGACATTGATATATGCTCCGATAGGGGCCTTGGCGACACGCTTCAATGGACTCAAAGGAGCTTCATCTCCGAGCTCAATCGGAACGTGGTTGAAATTCATTAAAGTTAAAGCGACTTTGATTTATTATCTTGGAAATGATTAGGTCGGAGAGGTTTGTTGTCTCGAGCAATATCCGGCTGGAAACATTTAAACTGGCAGTTTTTAATATGGAAGTCACTCAAGTGGTTCTCTTTCTCTTACGCCGCTCGTGTTTGTTTTGGGATTTAAGGAATCAACAATCTGGACTTCCGAAAAGTCCCCCCGCATTCCAATCTGGAAACGTCCGAGTAAGCTGTGTGTGTGTGTGTGGGGTGAGAGTTCCAACTATTGCATTGTGAGTGTGTGTGTGGTCACAGCGACTGAACTCGAGTGTGTGTGATTGTGTGTGTGCGAGATCAGTGAAGCGGGCGGTGGGAGAATAACCATGTTAGTGTGAGAGAGCAGAAAGGCTACATCTGTCACTCTGTATTTTCTCACACGCATTTTGACAAGGCCCACGAGCATGCCACGATAACCCGGCAAGCTCTGCTGCCTGTCCAACACACACACATACACACACACGCACACATCTCATGCCTCATATAGCATGACAGAGTGAGTGAGCTTCATTCAATGTTGAAGGGTAAAAGTGGAACTGTAGGTATGGCTCATAAAGGAGAAAGTATTTTTATTTTTTTTTTAATGCGTGTGGCACAATAGATTTTTGTGAGTGAATGTGCCGGTGCATGTCTGTGTGTGTATACAGTATGAGTGTGTGTCTGTGCCCTCAGCTCAAGCTGGCATATAAAATGACACTGAAGCATTTCCTCTGCCAGCTTTGGTGCTATCGCTCTTTCTCTCACCCCTCATCCCTCTTTTTTCTCCCCTCTCCTCAACCCTCTATGCCCCCATAGCCACCGGCCATATGCTCAGCCCTAAAGCCAGGCCCTTTGCCAGACTGGAAGTTTGTGTGTGTGTGTGACTGTGTAACCGCGTGAGAGCGAGAAAGAGAGAGAGAAAGATAGTGCAGACGACGCAGGGAGGCAGAGGGGACGATGAACTGAGGGGGGGGAATTTTGATCGTGACTCTAAACCAGATGATTTTCATTAGTTTGAATCATTCCACTCGCTCCCTCGTGCTTTCTCTTACTTTTAATAACAGCTGAAAATGAATTGCGTTATTCATCCGCTATTTTTTTTCCAGTTTGGCAACGTCCCCTGAGGAATTTTTTTTGCTCAGCGAGCTGACCTCATTTGCAACCTTGTTGCGAACGTCGGCAGAAACTGTTAAGTCGCCGTCTAAGTGAGGAGACAATGTGGTAATACGACTTTGCAAGCAAGCGCCTTCCGACGACGAGACGCTCAAACCATTCTTGCCTTAGTCACTCCGTTTCAAGGTTAGCTTTCAATATCTTCAATGTCTCCTAAAAAAAACCCCACAGGAACAACATCTTCTGTTCACACAATACAGGCACTAATGAAAACTCTTAAAGGCTTGAACTCCTCACAAGTCTCGAATACAAACACCTCATGTAGGCGGTTTTTCTTATACGGGTGCATTGTAATCACAGGAGCACTTCAGAATCATATCAATATCACACTTGGTATTAGGACTGTTATGCAAATCTTATCATCTGTATCGGTTTGTGTCACCAAAACACCTATTTAGGTTCATACTGGAAGTTTGCAATGGAAATTTACAGTGTCGGGGATTGTGTTTGGAAGGAGGTGTGCATCATGTTAAGCTGGTTCAACTCAAAACTGAGTATATGTCTGGACCGTGTGTGGTCAGTCTGTGAATTTGTGGTTAAATTGTTACACAAATAGTCGGTGGTCATGTTTATAATGTTAAATGCAGCAGTACGTGTCCACCAGGTCAAGTGAGGACACTAGAGGACACGCTGCTCCACTCAACTGGCCTTTCAAGTGGTGAGTACCAGAATCCTGGAATTGGTCCCTGGTTTTCCGCTTGCCATTTCAAACAGGAAACAACATGGTGGCCTGCTCGTAAATTGTCTGTTATTCCACCTAAACAATCCACCAAAATCAACTTCTGAAAACATTTTAATAGAGAAATAGGCTGCTGAATCTGTCTTCATTTTAGAACTAGATCGCTTAGTTTGACAGCTTGGTCCACATTTTGTGAGCTGGACAGGCTCATTTGCATAACAGACGGTTCCCGCTTTTTACCTTTGTTGGAGGAAACTCCAACACTCGGCCGACCAATCCTGTAACTTCATCACTCACTCGGTGACAGACTTGGCTCTCTACGGTCCAGAGAGCCAAGTCTGAGCCAAAAAACAGAAGTTTCCTTGCTGACTTAATATTGTGAGGTAACTGAGCTAAAGTTAAATAATTAGTTCAAAGTCGTCCTTTGAGTTGTGAAAACGTAATTGAGTTCACTGAACTTGAGAAAACAAAAAAAACCTCATACAGTAGCTCTTAAGTTGAATCAACAACTGTTTAGTCGCATTAACAGATGTTACACTCACATTTGTTCTCCAGTAACATTTATTCAGTTTGAAGAGTCTTCATTTGACACAAAAAACTTACAGCTGCAGCTCTTTGTACCAGAGTTAGTTAGAGTTGTTCCAACACTGATACCAGTATCGGAAATGCGTCCGATACTGGCCAAAATTCGGTATCGGGTATCGGTTAGTACGCCAGTCTATGCACCGATCCAATACCATCATTTTTAACCCAGAAAAAAATAAATTCTTCTTCGCTGCTCCAAAACAGTGGCCTTCACTCGCCCTATGTATCACGGCGGCCACTTGAAAACTACTGTTTTAGAGCAGCAAAGAAGAACTGATTGCAGGTAGTCTGTCACGTGACGATAGCGAACAACAACAGTGCGGTGCTAGCGGAGAGTGTAACAGTAGTCAGAGCGAGGAAAATGTCAGTCATCTGGCAAAATTTCACAGTGGAAAATCCAAAAAGTAAAACGACGATATGTACAGTATGTAAGAATTCCGTTTTGAGGGGTGGCACAAGTGTTGCCAGGTTCTATTGTATTCATTATCTGTATGTTGTTGTTAAATAATATTAATTATTATTATTATATATATCTTTTATCATGCTGGTATTGCATCCGTACTCGTAACGTTATCGACTCCGGCCCAATCAGGAAAAGTTAACAGAGTTTGGTTTGTCCCTTCTGGGCTACTGTAGAAACATGGCGACCGGCTCCGTGAAGAGGACCCGATCCCTACGTAGATATGAATGGCTCATTCTAAGGTAACAAAAACACACCAGCTCTTATTTCCTGGTGATTATGTACTAAAGAAAACATACTTATTCCATTTCTGCCAATGGATCCCCCTACACTGTTTCCTTTAAAGACACACGGCAACACACAGAGAAGCCTCTGGAGAGTTTGAACACTCAAAACAATGCTTGCTGTGAAGTCTGCTAATGTACTGATCATACTTCTTTAGAAATGCAATATAATGAGTTGAGTGAACACTCAGCAGTACATTAATTAAACTCATCATTTCAAGTCAAAAGACTTGTTAATGAACTCTGAAGTGCTCTGAAAATAAAAACCTACCTTGAAATGAATAACATGTATTTATTCATGCTGAGTCCACTTAATTCCTGTATGATGTTTGACAGATGAAAAAAATGTAAGTTGGTCTGAAGTGTCTATGAAAAGAGAAAGCTATTAACAACAATCTGAAAAGCTCTCGGCTCATTTGTGTGTGTACTTTTGAGATGGTCCCTAACTTAACCTAGTCATTTTTCTTGAAGAGCTCTTCTTGACACTGTCAAGACGAGCTCTTCAATGATGACTCATGTGGTAAATATAACACCTGAACAACATCTGTCAAAATGTATCTTGCACTGACCAACATATCTGGTGAAATCTGGCTGTCAATCGATTATAAATATTTTAGCACGATAAATTGCATGATAAACCATAGTTAATCCCAATTAATCATACATTTTTCATCTGTTCAAAATGTACCTTAAAGGAAGATTTGTCAAGTATTTAATACTATGCTTGCTTTATGCAAATATATATATGTATTATTTCAAATCCATTACAAACACAAAAACAAATATTATAGGCAGGTAATCATTTTATTTGGGCTGAATGAAATGATTGGACGGGTTTATTGCAGTCCTGCAACAGCCACAGATACCAGATTTTTTTTTTTTTGTCAGGGCATTTGATTTATGAATTGCTATTGGAATGTAATGAGAATTTCCTCTAAAGTAACAAAACAGTTTCCTAAAAACATTACCTGCCCTAGCTTTGCAAAGGCCTATTTGATATTTTTTCACAGAACTTTTTTCTATGATTTATTCGTCAAATTATGGCAATGAAAATAAATTGCAGAAAAAATGCAAAAAAAGGAGAGAAAAAAAAAATCACATGCTTTATGTTGTAAATTAAACAAAACCACTTGGTTAGGTTTAGGAAAAAACAACATGGTTGGGCTTCAAATTACTACATTTTTGCAGTGAAAAAGAGACTTGAAGTTGTGAACACAGGACACAAATAGTGGCCTCCTGGATGAAAGCCTTGTGTTTGTTGGACCCATTCACCTTCCCTCCCGCTGCCCTCAGTGTGTCTTTTTTTGCATCAGTATTTGACGCCCTGGAAATGAGAACGGGCTGTGCAAGAGCAAGGGAATAAAAGATGAGCTATGATTACACCTTGTGCTAAAATCTAGCTGAGGTTAAAAATTCACGACAATAAAAGCACACATTATTTCTCACATGTATCACACTGAAAGTTGGATGAGAGGCACATTTGAGTGGGAGGAGGTAACGGTTGGCTGCGCAGCAGAACATATGTGAAAAATTAATGGCGTCCGTTCGGGGCTTAAAAGAGAGATGGAGGAATGTCAAGAAGTACCAATCTTTTGACAGCGATCCAGGGACTTCCTGAAGCAGTCGTCTACGTCTGCATCACGGCGTGTCTGCAATGCTCGCAGGTTCGCTTGTGTGTCTCTCCCTTGCATGTATGCGTTGCGTTCTTGTTTGTGAATGTTCTGAGACGAGTGCCAATTATGAGCCTTCATGTATGATGGAGTAACACACAAGGCTGCCGGGCCAATTTAATTACCAGCTACTACAAAAATCTAAATTAGACGTGTGACATTAGTGAAGACCGAGAAGTGAGAAAGCTCGTCGGCGCGCTGCAGCTATTTGTGTATCCCTTCTGTGAGTTTAATGTGATTATAAGAACTGTGTGGTTAAATATGGGTTGTTTTATCAAGCTTGTTCATCACGTAGTTACATACTGTTACTGTTATGTTACCAGCACACAGTAAGCAGTGCATTTCATTTGTGTTTATGGGTATTTTAGGACATTTGATTTAAAAGCCCTGTTTCAACCGCAGGAACTTTCCCCCAGAACTAAGAACCTTTTGAAGACCTTTTTGCATTACGAACACAGGGACCAGGGGCTAAATTAAGTTCTGGGAACATTTGCAGAGACCTTTGACCCCCAAAAAAGGCCCTAGTGGGGGTGTAGTACTTTCTGAAAGTATCGGAAATTTCAGGGTGGACTTTGCAGGGATGACTGTCACTGATTGGTGAAACATACAACACACATTACACGTTTCAACAGCTTCAACTCGTGTACCGAGTAAACAAACAAGCAAATAAGCAGGAAAGTACTCTGGTATCAATTTAAAACCATTTTTAGGATGAGGGGAGAACATTTCAAACTCTTTGTTGGATAACATTGAAAGTAAAGTTAGGCTCTGCTGTCGGCCTCCCGACTCATTAATAAAAAGACAGAGAGAAAAAGAGGAAGAGATCGTGCAAGCAAGCTGAAAGTGCGAGACATAGCGCAGCGGTGCTGTGAATGAGAGAAAGACAAGTGATTTTCTGATTGTTTCACAGCATTAATGTTCTAAAGCACAAATAAATAACCATCAAACACTCAACAGATGATTTACTGTGGAGACAGACGCTCTTAGTTTCATTTTCTTCTGCTGCATTTCATTCATTACAACCAATGAGCATCAGTAAATATATGCAGCAGTGAGATAACTTTTTTTTTCCAACATGTTTTTTAAATGAAATAGGCGAACACACTGAACTGCAGATTGCAGTGTGTGTTTACTTCCGCGACCACTAGCAGCCCTCATCTCATGTCATGTTACTTTTTCATACATCAGTGGAGTCATTTTCCTGATCTTTGCAGATTACAGTGGAATGAAGGAACCTTTTAGTTCCTTGAAAAGTAGTTCCAGGGACTAAAAGTTCCTGGAACCCTTTGGTGGAAACACAGCAAAATATACTTCTTGTGATAATGGGACGAGATGCTTGAACTAAATTGACTTCTTAACTAATTTAAACTAGGGCTGTAAAAGTTAACGCGATAATAATGCGTTAACGCAAAGTTGTTTTAACGCCGCTAATTTCTTTAACGCATTGACGCAATCGATTTGGAGGTTGTTGTTGGCTCAGTTTTAAAGCTAGAGAGAAGATACGGACATATATATATATGAAACTAGAAAAAAAAACATTTCAAGCTAGCTTGTCGAAAAGGAGGTTAAATAACGCTACAAACTTCCGCAAAAGTTTGGTGGGGAAAAACTGTCATGGCCATTTTCAAAGGGGTCCCTTGACCTCTGACCTCAAGATATGTGAATGGAAATGGGTGTGTGTGTCCTTTACACACATTCCCACTTTATGATAATCACATGCAGTTTGGGGCAAGTCATAGTCAAGTCAGCACACTGACACACTGACAGCTGTTGTTGCCTGTTTGTCATATTATGATTTGAGCATATTTGTCATTCTAAATGCAGTACCTGTGAGGGTTTCTTGACAATATTTGTCATTGTTTTGTGTTGTTAATTGATTTTCAATAATAAATATATACATACATTTGCATAAAGCAGCATATTTGCCCACTCCCATGTTGACAAGAGTATTAAATACTTGACAAATCTCCCTTTAAGGTTCATTTTGTAAACATAAAAAAATGTGTTTTTACTATTAATCACGAATAATCATGGAAAATAATGTGATTAAATATTTGAATCGATTGACATCCCTAATTTATACATAAATCATAGTTTGACTCACTCCTGTGACAGCATTCCTCGCATAAGAGCACGTAACTTCTCCCAAGTTTCTTTAGACATAGTCAGCCAGAGCGGAAGTTAGTCAAACATTCAAATATCAATGTAGCCGCTCTCCATGCACTCTCTAACTAGGCCTCCAAAAAAGATTGTGATCTGTACAAGAAGTGCCACGCAGGCACTTTTCCTTACCAATTCCTGTGCTTTATCAGCTAGATAGAACAGAAAGCATGCAATGTTTCATCATGTCCTCATAGTTCCCGACCTAGGCTTCTAATCCGGAGCAGCGGCACTACACACGCGGTGACACCTTCCACTTCGATGCTCAGTGGAAGAACACGGCTTTCTAGGGGAACCACTTGTTCTGCACTCCTCGTTTGTTGAGGAATCTTCAATGGCAAATTACTCACGTTAAGCCACAATGACACGACTCAGAAAAACTACAAGGAGAAAAGGAGAGAAAAGAGACGGAGGTTGCCTCGCTGGGGAGAAGCAGACGACTTCTGATGCTACTTCAAGTTGCCAATTAAAATCGGAAACTGCTGTGAGTGTAGCCAAAAAGAGGATGACAATGAGGATAATGACGGTGATGATGAAGATGAGGATGAGGATGTTGGCATGGGTGATGTTGCATGTGTGCTTCCCACTTTTTGAAGAAATGTCAGGGGGAGGCGAGCTCAGAAGAGAGTAGGTGAGGAGAATGAGCGTCGAAAAACAAAAAGGGTTTGACTTCAGAGTGATAGGGAAAGAGGAGCGAAACATATTAGATCTTTTTCACCCCGGCCCCCGCCTCAACACATTCTTGCCTTTTAAGTGATTTCCATCTCAAACCCACTCCTGTCATGGGCAATAACACTCGACTCCATTCAGCCAGGCAGGATAAAGTGACTGAAGTTAGCGAGCACAGCTACAGTGCGTTTGATAGACTCCTCGTCGTTCCGCTCTCTAGCCTCTGCTATCATCATCTGTGATCCCAGTGACACTTGGCTCATTAAAGGAAAAGGGAGTATAGGGAGAGGCTAAGCAAATTAATACATTTTTAACTGGAATTTTCTAACTATTTGAGATGTTTTTGGCAGTAAAATAAGTGTTTGGCACTTATGAAGCAGGAGTAAAAGTTCAACTAGAAGGGCGACTTCGTCCTGGCACTCTTCACTCATGTCTATTATTTTATGATCTCTTATGCCAAACCGGTCTCACATGATGGTGTACAAATAACACGACATTACACAGCATTTCATGAGTATGCATTTAAGCCTTTTTGTGTGTCAGTTGTGTGCCAAGCTGCTCAGAGACGGCAAGGCTCCAGCTCGGCTCTGATTGGTTGTTTTTCCTCTGGTCTGTGAAATCTTGCAGATACCATTAGGAGCACCGGAGGACACCGAGGAACATGATTTTTTTTTTTTTTTCAGATTGCCCGTCTCATGCACTACTGTCAGGATATAGTGACCGTTTTATAAAAATAACTTTTTTTAAAATCATATTTGCTCCAATTCTACCACTGCTGCTTTAACATTTGCAGAGATTGTTTATGTTAGGATCAGGCGTTTGATTTTTAAAACTCAGTATGCATGTACTTCATTAAAGCAGACGTGTATTTCAATATGTGGAGTCAAACTGGAATTCGCTGGGGAATCATTTTAAATGTCATTGAACTATTGTTCAATTTAATAAAATGTTTGCAGATCAAATGAATGAACGATATAAGAACGATAATGAGTAATATTTGTGTTAAGTCTTTTGTTATTGGTTGTGTATTTGATGTGTGCAGTGAGGCACACACGTGCACAAAAGGTTGCTAAAAGCATTGGCAGACCACATGAGGTAGACTATTAATGTTACTTGTTTTGAGAAGGTGGCACTCCGCCACACACACACACACACACACACACACACACCCACACGCACACCAATGAGCCTCTCGTAGTAGAGCTGCAGTTAGGCTACCCACATAGTGACTCTCAAAAGGGCTGTAAATATGCTTCTATGTCTTTCCAGCAGAGACACAGAGAGTCTAACATGGAGCATTCGACGGCTAAATAGTCAGATGTTTTCCACAGGAGTTGGTGAAGACCAAAGCAGAGCTAAAAGGACACTGAATATTGGTCTTGATGTATTCAGGTGGACACAAAAATGACTACAAACAAATGTTAATGTTCCTTTGTATCTGATGGATGTGTAAATGGGAAACGGTTTATTAACAACTTAAAAGGTGATAATGTGTCAGTATTGTGTTTAAAGCTTGTTTACGCTCACCAAGGTTGGCACACACTTTTTACAATACATTAAGTACAGTTTATTTTCCATAACCATAACCTTTCAATAACCTCAACCATATTGTAGTTGCCTTGCAAATATTGTAGAAAGAAATAATTTTATAGAAAACGTAATTGAACTAAATCCTGCGTTTTGCAGAATCGTCCGATATCAATGTATGCGTGTGGCAATAATGTGGATCAATTATATACATATAGTAATATAATAGTTAATCACGACTAATCCCAAATCCCTTAAAAGGGAGATTTGTCAAGTATTTAACACTCTTATCAACATGGGCGTGGGCAAATATGCTTGCTTTACACAAATGTATGTATATATTTATTATTGGAAATCAATAAACACAAAACAATGACAAATATTGTCCAGAAAGCCTCACAGGTACTGCATTTAGCATAAATAATATGCTCAAATCATAACATGGCAAACTGTAGCCCAACAGGCAACAACAGCTGTCAGTGTGTCAGTGTGCTGACTTGACTATGACTTACCCCAAACTGCATGTGATTATCATAACGTGGTCTGTAAAGGGGAGACTCGTGGGTAGCACCAGAACCCATTTTCATTCACATATCTTGAGGTCAGAGGTCAAGGGACCCCTTTGAAAATGGCCATGCCAGTTTTTCCTCGACAAAATTTAGCACAAGTTTGGAGCGATATTTAACTCTCTTCGCAACAGACAAGTTAGTATGACGTGGTTGGTAGCAATGGATTAATTAGGTTTTTAGATACCAGTGTCTTCACTCTAGCTTTAAAACTGAGTCCGGTACAACTTCCAAAATATTGAGTGTGTTAATGCATTAAAGAAATTAGTGGCGTTAACTCAACCAATGGAAATTAAAAACATGTTTGCGTTAGTTATGCACCATAATGTGAGTAATGTGTGCACCTTTCCTCTTCCATACTCTTCCATCCAGTTGCTCCAGTTACCATTCTTCCCATGGTTATTCTCCATCCAGTATACATTTCCCTCTCTTCCCACGGATACTCCAAAAGCTATTATCCAACCAATACAATTCCCTCTTCAGTCTTCAAGTCCATCCTCAGACCTACATAATCTCATCTGTGTGTTATTAATTGAACAATGTTTGAGCTAGTGCCAGAGTTCAGATCAAATTATCCTGCTTTATGAGTAAATAATGTACTGTATAAATAAGTAGCCTAATTAATCCGTATTATCTTGTTGGTGTCTCTTGGTGGCTCCACAACATGAAAGAGAGAAATGTTTTTTTGATAATGACAAGCATTGATTGGCATGTGCCTTTTGCTGCAAACAGAATGACAATTATTTCTTAAGTAGCTTATAACAACATCAATGGAGTAAATTAAGTCTTGTGTAAATCCAGTCCTTGGCTGGATATAAATACTAATATTTGGATGCAACTCCTTGTTTCATGGAGGATATTAAGTTTATCTTACTTGTGGGGGTTGATCAAACAGGCAGTGAAGATAAACACCAACGTGATGAAATAAACTGCGAGTGGAAGTTCCACATGTTTTTAGCCGCATTAGCGGCTGGCTCCAGGCATGGCGATGTTGGTCTGTCAATGGGTCCTTCCACTACTTCGATGCAGACTGAAATGTCTCAACAACTGCCGCATGGATTGTCGTGAAATTTTGTACAGACGGTCATGTTCCGCGGAGGGTAAATCCTCCTGAATCTGGTGATCCCTAACTCTCCCTTTAGTGCCACCAACGGGTCAGAATTTTCACTTATCCAGTGAAATATCTTAACATCTACGAGATGGAATGGGGTCAAAGTTCTGTAGAGACATTCATGGTTCCCAAACGATATATCTCTAATGATTGATCAGACAAGTTGATATTTTGGATTTGTGGCGAAGAAGAAAAAGAGACTCTAGATGTAATCTAGAAACAGAATCATAATCTGTTAAGTGACAGAATGAACACAAATTCCTCCTGATATTCCTCTGCTTTACCTCTCTGATAAAGACTTCAGATCTTTCATCACCGATTTGTTGTACATCTTCAAATAGTGTGGGCTTGTTGGTTGGATTGTGCTCTAGCAGAAAAACTCCATTTACATATAACAACCAGAACTGAGTATTTCCTTGTCTTTGGTGAAAACAAACCTAACGTGAAGCAAAATACAAATATCTATCTTCAACCTCAGAAACTATATAAGAAAGTAAAAAAAACTCTGAAATACCTCCAATAAAACAAACTCCAAACAGTTTCAAGTTGAACTCCAACTGTGAACTTCTACTACTACTGTCTTTACTGCCTCTCCAATCTTGGACACCATCAGCTAATTGTCTGATGGATAAGCCTCCGGGAGCAAGGGGCTATATTTCTGGGTTTCCGGTGTAGCCAGCGGATATCCAGGCCAAGACTTCCTTTTTGGTGCGCTGCCCATTTTTTACCGTCCGATTAACAATTAGAGATGCGAGTTGAAGTTGAGAGCCGACATGTACGAAGTTTACAAGCTAATTTTAAACAAAAATAAAACAAAATCATCATCAGACGATAGCCGATCGTTTCCGAGATTGCATTTCGGCCAATGTGTTCCACCTTTTTTGCTCTCCATATGGACCATTTACCGTGAATTCAACAAAAGCCTGCTTTAACGTGATTGTAGTCTGAGTAATACTGTCCAAACAGAAACCAGAATGCTTCCCATGCTAAAATCTTGTCCCGTTGCCAACAGATTCTACATGTATATGTGGAATCTGTTTATAGAGATTACTGCCTCTCCAGTATCTCTACTGAGCCAACATGGACAGAGGATCTGGCTAAAGGAACTGGGTACAATTTTTTTTATTTGACCGGGACAGACTTTTTGGTGAACATTTATTTCAGCACTGTGCCTGTCTACTTTTTGCTGTTATTTTGTGATATTTTGTCTAAAGCTTCAATAAACCCTAATAAATCATTTTCTAGAAAGAAGATTAATTTCCATACAGTTGAAGTTAATGCATCACAATTTTAATAATTTCTTGTAAATAGTATGGGGCCATTTTATAATTGCAGAATATGTAGAGTAGTAATTGCAGAAATATGCCATCACTTTTCTCTCAGGATGCCAAAACAAATTAGTATTGCTGTTAGTGTTGCTAATCATTGGATTAAAAATGGAAAAAAAAGTGAAATTTGTGTTGGAACTAACCAAGCATGTGTGTAAGGCCTGATTGAAAACCATGACCCAAACTTTACCCCAAATTCCACCAAAATAATATAATCCAAAATTAAACCCAAACAAAATCAATTGCAACTGAGAAATACATTTGGCAGGATGTCTGTGGTAATTTGGTAGTAGCTTAACACTTTTTATACTCCATGGTCGCCAAATGCTGCAATTTAAGCTGCAGCACTGTGAGCAGCTCCCTCACAACTCAGTTGTGCAGGGACTAAGAGATGCCCTGCCATCACTGAGTTAAACTATCTCGAGGAGCAGAATAAAGCTCTGAAGGAGTAGATTGGCCTGCTGGGAAACAGGCAGATGGAGGTGAGCCAACTCCAAAAGTAGCTCAAACAAGAAGAAGACCTTCTCAGAAGGGTCGCCAAAAAAAAAAAGGCGGTCTCGAACTACAGCCTATGTGGAGATGGAGCTGAAGAGGAGCAGCCAGCAATGGAAGAGCACATGTGATACTCTGGAGGCGAGCCTCAGAGAGGAGCTGGCTCACAAAGAAAACTGGACGAAGAAGAGGGCAGGAGATGGGGAGAGAGAGGAACCTGCTCTGTGAGATGTGGCTCCAAAGGGAGGAGGAATGGAAGATGGTGTGGAAATCAAACTCCTCGTCTCTAAAAAGAGCCGGATAGATCCTGTTCTAAAGGGCCTTAAATTAATACTCAACAATTAGAAATCTGTAGAGACAAAGTCAGATGAATATTTCATATCAAACATCCACAGTCTGATACTATCTCTTGGCAAGATTTCTCCACTCCTCTGATAAGACCTACATACTTGCGCATGTGCACATGCACACCAAAATATACTATCTATCTATCTATCTATCTATCTATCTATCTATCTATCTATCTATCTATCTATCTATCTATCTATCTATCTATCTATCTATCTATCTACACACATGTCACGTTTCCATCACATTAGATGCCATAACATTGACTGACATTCATTTCTGGGAGACTTACCCTAATCGTACACTGTATATAAAGATGGACGATGCAATTCCACTTCCTCCCACTTGTACCGAAACGGTCACCCGCTCGAACCAATTGCGAGCCGAGCAAGGCAGCAGCTTGTCGGCAAGAGAGACTCACAGCTGCCTATCGTGATGTCTCACCCCCTTTTTTATACAATCAAATAACTTATTAAAACGTATCACAAAAATGAACACTTGAGTATACATCAGTGTGATAAGAAATTACCTAAAATGACAGAAACCATATTTTGGAAAAAAACCTATGTCCCATCCACTAACATGGCGGAGGCGGGCTTTATGACCTATACTGCAGCCAGCCACCAGGGGGCGATCAAAATGTTTTGACTTCACTTTTGAGGAGCTGTCATGTTGTCCATCTTTATATACAGTCTATGACCCTAACCCTATCAATAACCGCTGCTTGCCTAATCCTAACCCTTACCCTAACCCAAGTCCATCCATCTATTATCTGTAACTGCTTATCCCATTCGGGGTCCCAGCTGACATTGGGTACACCCTGGACAGATTGCCAGACTACCGCAGGGCTGAGACATAGAGACAGACAACCATTCATGTTCACATTCACACTAACAGGCAATTTAGAGTCAACAATTAACCTAACCTGCATGTCTTTGGACTGTGGGAGGAAACCGGAGTACCCGGAGAAAACCAACGCTAACACGGGGAGAACATACAAACTCCACATAGAAGGTGTGGTTTGTCGGGTTGAACCTGCGACCCTCTTGCTGTGAGGTGGCAGTGCTAACCACTGCATCACATGCAGCCTTAATCCAAGTATTCACCCAAAATGTAATTATTTACCTTATGGGGACGTACATTTTGTCCCCAATAGGGAGGTGAGTTCCCACATTGTGACTGTGTAAACAGACCTATGTCCCCACAACATCAGAAAAACACCCCTCCCCACCCCCCCACAAACACACACACACTCACACACAAACAGCCCATGCCAGCAGTCCCTGAAAAAAAAAAAAGTCATGAAACTGCAAGTGTTTGTAATTGGGTTTCCAGCATCTGTCAATGTTACTGCTTGTGAAGAGAAAGGCAGCCTAATTGGCTGTTGTTATGTGGGGAGTTAGATAAAATTATGAGGGCGAGTATGGGCAAATGAACTTGAAACTGACAGGTTAACTTTGACAAAAATTAAACAAGCCAAAGCTAAATCAGGTCTTTGAACATGGATTTCATACATAACTGAACTGAAGGGGGATAGGAATTGATGCAAATATTCCTAGTCCTCTCAGGATATACTGCAACATCGTTTGTGATCCCTGAATTTTCACCTTGTGCTGACAGAATTTCAATAGTGCTACAGGGATGACGTGTTTTTGTAGGCCAGTCCGGAGGTTAAAATCACATGGGTTCCCTCGACAAAAAGCCAATGAAATGTTTCCGTTGGGATTTGCATTATCGCAGAAAATAAGCTATATGATACTTACATGTTTTGTTCCATAAGAATCTTCACAAATGAACACAGCTTTTATGATTTTAGAAGCGTAAATTAAATCACCATAAGTAAAAAGCTATCGTTAGGCTATAAATGAACTACAACACGGTCGCAAGAACATGATTATACACAACAAGGCTGTAAAGGCGGACGAGTTGGCGTGATGACGTTTAATAGTCTCATTTAGCCGCTTGTTAGCAATCGCCTTTTTTAAGACCCATAAAGGCTTCAAAATTCATGAGTGGAATATTTACTGACGTATTTTATTTCATAGTACAAAACGTTAAAATCTCTTCAGCTTGTGTTATCCACAGGCATCTACCTAAAAACCCATTCAAAAAAAGCCATTGACTTCAAGGCGAGGGAACCGGAAGTGCTAAAATGCTAACTCATTTCCAGGTTTTAGGAGCAATTAGCATTGTAGCACTTCCGGTTCCCTCGTCTGGAAGTCAATGGGTTTTTGGGCTAAATGAAACTACTTAACGTCATCACGCTGGACGACTTGTCCACCACGTTCATGCGACCATGATGGAGTTCTTTTATGGCCTAACGTTAGCTTTTTACTTCTGGTGATGCATTTACACTTCAAAAAAATCTTAAAAGTGGTGTTCATTTGTGAAGATTATCTTGCTGAACAAAATGTGTAAGTATCATAAACGTGTGTTTGCCACAGAGCTTATTTTCTGCAATAATCCAAAACCCAGTGGAAAAATACCCATTGGCTTTTTGTTGAGGGACCCAGGGCGATGCTAACTTCCTGGTTGGCCTACAAAAATATGTCATCCCTGGAACACTCTATGTGATACAAGAGAGTATATAATAAAACAAGTGATGATACATGTTATAAGACTGTAGGTAAATGAAGCATTTTACTAGAGCAGCTCCTCTGAAGTATAAAGCAATTTTATGTTGATTAGCCATTTAAGGGAGACATAAGTGGAGACTGACTGAGATGGCAAGCAGTAACAGGAGGGAAAAAAAGACCAAGAGATGAAGGTGTGCAATTACTACACAATGTGAAATCGGCCAGGAAAGAAGTTATTTCACACCCAGAGAAACGGCTTTTTGAAGTGTGTGACTGAGAGAGAGGGTGCAGAGAACCGTGTGTGTGTGTGTCTCTGTTGTATCCACTGTAGTGTGTAGAAGAAAGCACCAGCTGAGTTGGCAGCACAACCAAGAGTGACATCCCAACTTCCTACATCACCAGTCTCAGACCCCCCCCTCCACACCGGCTCCGCTGACTCCACATCTCCCCAAAATGGCTCTCCAAGCGTTTTTACTATTATTAAAAGTGGCATAAAGATGACTACCTGCAAATGTGGGCTACACTCCCACTAACACACAGAGACATTTTCAGATGAACATTTTCATGAAAGTCAAGAAGCAAATGAATGAAAATATAAGCTTTGTTTGCACAAGGTTTAAGTACATTGATGGTTATTCCCTATGGGCTCAGTAAAGGACAAACCTTGTCACCTACAAAATTATGTTCTCATGGGGGCTGTCAATCGATTAAAATATTTAATCCGATTAATAAAACGATTGTCCATAGTTAATCGCGTTTAATTGCAAATTAGTCACACATTTGTTTGTGTTCAAAATGTACCTTAAAAGGGAGATTTGTCAAGAAACCAAGATTCATGCTAAATAATGTATATATTTACTATTGGAAATCAATTAACAACACAAAACAATGACCAATATTGTCCAGAAACCCTCACATGTACTGCATTCAGCATAAAGAAATATGCTCAAATCATAACATGGCAAACTGCCAACTACCAACAGGCAACAACAGCTGTCAGTGTGTCAGTGTGCTGACTTGACTATGACTTGCACCAAAACTGCATGTGATTATCATAAAGTGGGCATGTCTGTAAAGGACTCGTGGGTACCCAGAGAACCCATTTACATTCACATATCTTGAGGTCAAAATTTATTGCAAATTTGGAATGTTATTTAGCGACAAACTAGTATGACACCGTCGGTACCAATGGATTCCTCAGTTTTTTCTATTTTCATATGATGCCAGTATCTTCACTCTTGCTTTAAAACTAAGCCTGTTACTGCCTAAAAATCCCAAGTTGTATTAACTTTGACAGGCTTAGGTCCCATACTAAACTGCATTCTCAATTACAAAAACATATTTTCTGGTGGCAGTTTTAAACAAACAAAAATGCAACAAAATGACTTGATTATGTTTAGGCAACAGAACTACATGGTTATGTGTAGTAGAATGAAATAAGTTAAATATAAAAGAAATATGTTCGTTAGTTCCATTATTTAAGTTAAGGGTGTAAATTAAAATCACTTTGGTTTCACACGGGACACGAACAGCGGTCCCCTGGGTGACAGTCCTATTTGTTTGTTTGTTTGTCCCACCATCCATCCATCCCGACCTCCACCCTATGCAAACTTACGTGGACTATGATTAGAAACGTAGTTGTCATATGTCAAAAATAGGACTTTTAAAGTTAACGCGTTAAAGCAAATTAGTTTTAACACCACTAATTTCTTTAACGCATTAACACAACTTGCGATCTTTAGGTTGTAGCAGGCTCAGTTTTGAAGCTAGAGTGAGAATACCGGTATCATATGAAACTAGAAAACCTAAGAAATCCACATGTCATACTAGCTTGTCACAAAGGAGGCTAAATAACGCTCAAACCAACACTAAATTTTGGCGAGGAAAAACTGGCCCTTGACATCTGACCTGACAAGTCAGCACACTGACAGCTGTTGTTGTCTGTTGGGCTTGACAAAAACAAGCGTAAACCAGGAGAAGATATTTCACTCGCAACATAATTCACAAAGCAGTTTCATTGTATGGGAACATAATCTTGAGGACACCGGGCTGAAAGGACAGCACTACTAAACCTGCACAAAGGCAGATTGTCAGGTATGTTTTTATGAATGTCTATCTTTTGTCCTTGGAGATGTGACTGAAACTATTATTTAGAAAGAGTGTTAAATATTGATATTACAATAAAAATACACAAAAACAACCATCTTTAGCTTACAGTTTATTTTACTTGTAGAGGTAAACAAGAAAAGGTCTGAAAAAGCGGCACAGAATCCATGAATTTTAAAGTAAGTTACCCACTATAATTTACTTGTTTTGACAATACTCAATAAATCCACCCTCGCATTTCACTGCAAAAATATTAAAATGCAAATTATACAAAAAAAAAGAAGAGGTTAAAGGCTTTTACATTACCTGAATATTACATGGTACAGTGTGGAGGACGAGGGAATCTACATATTGCTTCATAATGAAGAAGCCCTATTCATGATCATGCATTAGTTATGATGCAACATTTAAAGCATGACCTGCTGCTGATATGAGCCTGCTTGGTGTAAATCAAGAGATATTATTGGCCCACAGCTTGTCTTCTTGAATGTAGCTGATTAAAAATTTAATAGTCAGAGTGGGATTTTTAATATTAAGAGTAAGAGAGTAATATCAGATATTTCCTCCCCAGATAGAAGTGACTCTGCTACACTGGTATGACATTTGTGTTTTGCTCTCCATAAAGACACCACAGAGGTGAGCACATTATCCTAACCTAGGCTCAGTTAGGTCTTACCTCTTGCCCAAAGGTTTGAATATCATTAAAGGGTAAGCAAATTCATTTATATAGTGTAGAGCAAATATTTGGGACAAATGGCTTCTACACATTCTCCCCAAGGCTAGTCAATATAAAAAGCACCAGGAAACTGTGCTGTAACCTGAAAAATAAAAGTAAGGGGGACAAAAAAACAGGAATTTGGAAAAGTGATGAGGGCGTCATGAATGTGCTCATTGCTATGGCAACGCCACAAGCAAGGCTGTTCAAACTCCTGGTAAGCTGTGATATGAGATCAGTTTCTTCAACTGATGTAGAAACCTTTGCTCCCATCAAGCATTTCCAACTTGGAAAGCAATGAATCTTCACAGATGGCCCCCTGCTGCAGAATGTGTGTCACTAAAAAAGTCCAATCAATAAAGCCATCAAACGAGTTCCATCAATGCTGACCTCTGTCTGTCTTAACCAAACAAATGTATCGTTTGAACATTTTTCAGTGCCTTATTCCTTGGACAGAATATGCCAAATTTCTCAAATATTAGATGTTCAATTTGAAGAAAAAATGCAATGTATTTTTCAATCAGTCCTGTTTAAAGCTAGGGTTGGTAATCTTGAGAAACTAGCAAGAGTACGCTTGGTTTTCAAGTTATGCGACCGAAAAAAACAGTCCAGTGTTGCCAAATCTTTTCCAATGAAAGTAGCTAGCAGCACTAGCTCCAAAAGTCGCTAAATCTAGCGAGAAAGTCCCCAAGTCAGCAACACTGACAGCCCATCCCTTCAGGCCTCCCTCCAAAGCAACTTCCAACTTGTCAAATACCGCCGTTTAGTCAGTGCCCCTTGGCATCGGAAACCAACGCACAGAGGTACCCTTTATCGACAGTATGTGACGAACCAGGCTTTCAACTAACTCCAATGTAAATCCACCCACGGCATTATTTCGACAGTCGGAGCAAGTGACGTAGCATTAATAGCGTGAGAGTCCATTCAGGGCGGAAGGGACGGATGGTGGATAGGTCAAACAAACATAAGACTTTTAAGCAGGGGACCGGTGTTCGTGAACTATGTGACTTATTTTATCACGTCAGCTAGTCATGAGTCGATAGTCTGTGTAGTTAACGTCAACCGTGACCGTTACCAACTCCTATCTAAGTGGTTGTGTAGCCTAACTTCCTGTAAACATGGAAGTTTATTTTGATAGGACGCTATGCATGTAATGAGCACATATTGACACAACGTCCCTGGTCCTTCCAAAAAGTAACGCAAGAGGGGTACCCCATGCGTCGGTCTCCAATGCCGAGTGGGCATTGACCAAGCGGTGGTATTTGACGAGTTGGAAGTGAGAATGTGCTGTCTCATCAGCATGGACAGAGGTGAAGACACTCCACGTTGCTTCCATCTGTCGTCTCAGCTTGGCGGAATTCCCCAAAATGGTGATGTCAATGATGACAGGACCCTGCAGTTGACAAAGACCAACGCATGTTGAATGCTGGCAGCAGCGTGGTCGGCACCCCAGTAGATTTAGGATAATTACTACAATGACACCCGGGCCTCAGAGAGCAGAGACAAGGTCATTCTTCAATTGTAGTGATTGTCTTCTCCTTTATACAGCTGTTTTAAAAGCATCGTTGGCATGCTACTGGCGTCATGTCCTTAGGTAGGAATTTTTTATTTTTTTTAAATAAGTCCATCTCAAGTACAGTAGATCTGTAGTGGCACATCCTGATCCCGATTCGTTAAGAACATACATACAAATTGCATTGTGCCCCCTCCCAAAGAGCCATATTATAGGGAACCACCTGTGTGAAATAGAGTTTAGCTTACAGTATGCTTGAGTGTATCTGCAACTATGGGCATTATTAAGTCCCAGCATTGAAATTTGGGAATCTTTGTTAAAATTTGAAGTGCAATGCTTGATATATATATATATATATATATATATATACACTGCATATATACAGTATGATTACCGATCTTGACATAAAAAATAATTCTTAAAATAATGTGATTTAATACAATTTATGGAGCATTTTATGTCCCACAAACTGTGGTTTCAACGTTGAGGTACGTAAAATGAGCTAATTCAATCATAGTATGACATTATATCAAATGGACTTATTTCATATTACTTTACACTATATTCAAATGATTTATTTGTTTACAAATCATTTATATGATTTGTTTTTCATCTGAATGTGCCTGTCCCACACTTCTGAGTCCTTACCACGACACTGAATAAATACCATAGTAGAATTTTTTTTAAAAGCCAAACAAATCTAGTTTCTATGGAAACAGAGCCTCCCACATAGGTGACCTCTCAAGATCAAGAAAAAACAAGGTTAAGATCACCTTTTCTTCTGAAGTATTTATTGTGTGTTCTTACCATACAGCTTAGTTATTGTGTGTTTTGTACTACATCCAAAAAAGAACTTGTATAATAATACTGTTGAATTCATCTATATTAGATGCTAATAGTCAAAGCTAACATAGCCTTTCCAGCTGCCATTTATCTGCGATATTAGCAAGAATGTAGACTGACATCGGTTACTGTCTAAATCTTTCAGAGTGTAGAGAAAATCATGAAATCCCCTATTTCTAGAAAATGTTTTTATGCCAGTATTTACAAGAAATTTAAATGTCCTAAAAATATTATAGTATTAAAAAAAGGAAAATGTATAAAATTAACATTATTTTATTGTTGTGGTAAAGACATTTAGTAAGAAGAAGTGATGAAAACCGTAAAAAGTAAACAGATTAAAATATTAACCTATATGTAATTGTGTGTACCTGATTATATGTATTACATACCATGATGGTTAAAATTTAAATTCATACAGCTTGATTTTTTATTTGGGAAGGTCAAAAGTGACCGTAGTTGCAGAAACACCCGCTTATATTAATTAGCATATAGGAGCAGCAATACAGTATTGATGCTCTATAACACTGCCAAAGCATATATATGTGTACAAACACAGCACCTAACTTAATATTGCATACACAATAATAACATAACAAAACTACATGTTTTCCTTTTCTTACTGAGTGGCGTTTCACTTAAGTGGAGAGCGAAGGAGGTTAGGCAATCTACAGCCTGAGTCATCAACCCCTAATACACACACATACACCCACACACACACACACGCACACTAATCCTTTGTCCCACATTCATGCCCATCAATAGCTGCTGTCAAATTTCCTCAGAGGAGAAGTTAGTCACGAATTGTCACTGACCAATGAAAGAAGGAGTAGGCGTGAGTCACGCTTGTCAGAGGTGAGTGACTGACAGCTGAGACTGCGGCAAGGTTAACAGAAGAACACTGTGCATGTGTGTTATCACTGCTTGTTTGTGTCTGCCTTATGTAGGTCTTGCTTATTCCTCCCGCTGAGACGCTGCGGAATAATAATAAAAACATGCTTTTAGAATACAATTATTCTGCTAACAGAAGAAAATTGGTGCTATGATTGCGAGCCAGGACAACTGCTGGTATTTGGCAATGCATTTTGCAGAATGTACATTCATTAGTGAAATCCACATAAACCTTAAAAGTTCAGCGGATTAGGGTTGGCAACGAGCGCATATCTTTTCTTTGAGCCGGGGGATTAAAAAAAAAACCAAATAAATAGAAAAAGGGTAAAGAATGCTATAAGAAATTAAATGTTGAAATGACCCCGGCGAGTGTTCTTTCCACAAAAGCCAGTTATGGAATTCGGCTTGCTGTATTCATTGCCCATTTCAGCATGGAACAAAATCGACAGGCGAGCTCGCTGACAAATGAGACAACGTCGTATTGGGAGCTAATTGTTGTAAAGGAAATACCTACTTAATGGCCGTATTGGCACGCCGCCCTCTTATGAGATGAATAAAATGCATGTTCGCCCCTGAGCAAAAGCCAATTTGGCTCGAATGTCCATGCAGACGGGTCTCACAGGGCCTCCCAGGTTTGTGCAACACTAAGCAAGACCTGCTCCTCTCACATCTCCTTGGTTTTTCTTTGTCTCGCTCTTTCTCCATCTCATATAGCTACAGTAAGCATTGTCTATTGGAGGGTTATGAATTAGAGATGAGTTAATACTAAGATGAATGATTGTGATGGTTTATTCAGTGAGGGTGCTGCTCCGCTGTCCGTGTATGTGTGTCGGGCTGCGTGCTCCGACTTGTCACGAAGTGCGTGCGAGTTCGAAAGTTCAAGCTCGTGCGCGGCCAACACACACACACACACACACACGCTTTATCCAAAGTGGTGTTCATAAATGATTAGCGTACTCACTTTTTTTTAAAGCATGCAGGTTCTGACAACAGCAAAAGGAAGCAACATCTGGCCTGTCTACAATCTCGACTTTACTCCATCTCCTGCTTTCTACGGACTGCGCTTTGGCCTTTCTCATAACTTATTCAGACACGAGGGGAAGCCACAAGGAGCACAAGTGCGCGAGTACGCCCGATAAGCGAGCAGACACAACAAGACGAAGGCCAGAAGAAGTGGCGCATATAACTGTTAACTATTCATTACGGTGACTAATTAAACATTTACTCCCATTTTCAAAGCATAGCCCTGAATGCTGGAGCCACGGGGTAGGAGGAGTGGGTGTTGGTTAGAATTACAGATATAATGCCAGAAAATGACTCAAAATGTGAATAGAAAAAATGTCTTATTGGCTTGAATACCCTTTTTGTCTCTGCTCTTCTGTAAATTAACTTCAGTCTTTTAAAAGCAGTATTCTACAACTAATAACACTTTCAAATGTCAGCAAAGATAATAAAGTGCAATTTAATATGCCAGACAGGTAATATACATGCTAATCCTGTTTGTATATATATTTTTAATTAAACCTTATGCCTTTTGGCTGTGTTAATGCTTACGGCATACATTTTCCATATTTTGGAAGTTCAACTTCATCTCCTATAATAAGTCTGTAATAAACTGTCTAAACACAATAAAGAACCCTCAGGGCCCTATTTAAACTATCTATAGCGCTTGGTCTAAATCATGCATGGCGCAAGTGACCTTAGGGCGTGTCCAACTCCACTTTTGTTCGTTAAGCGGTGCATAATCTGGGCGCAAAGTAAAAAGCAAGGGGCAAAGGGGTTGTATTTAGTGTCTTAATTAATCATAGGTGTGTTTTGGGCCTAACAAAACGCTGCCATTTAGGGGTGGAGAGGGCCCGCAAACTTTGAAGTAGCCTACATCTATACACTCGCAACACACAGAGGGATGAGGAGAGGAGACGCCACAGAGTGCATGTGTGCATCGTGATCTCTCTCTGATCACGGCGGTCACGCCAGTGACCGGAGGACTGCTGAGAGCACGCTGCAGGCTGAGCAATACAGAATGCCTGAGATGCCTTACCTCATTATATTACATTATATTTTGATTTGTCACCCGCGGTCTGAATTTTCTGTTTTCCTTAAACATGAATAAAAACATTGTTCTAGTGCCGACACTGTGTTTAACTGAGGGAGAGGACGCTGCTGCACGTCCCTGTGTATGTGACAAGCAGAGTGTATGCGTGTTGGGAACTCTCCTATGTAGAAGCAACTTAGTATCTGAATAATGCACCTTTTAAATAGCAGGAAAATATTTAGACTTTAGACCAGGATTTTGTTGGTCAATGGCGCAATCGCTTTCTGCTACCTCAAGATAGCAATGCGCCAACAATGCGCCTGACCACACCTCACTTTGAGACCAAAACGCCCATGGGCGCACAGATGGGCGCAAGTACATTTGCTACTTACACAACATGGGCGTAAAAAAATTACAACCACCTCAGTCTGAAACAATGACAGGTGCACTGCGCTGCACTGGAATTCTGGAAATGAACGAATATTTGTTAGTTGGTTCAAAGATTTAACTCAGTGAAAGTGGAAATTAATATTTATAGTTTTTGCCGTTTGCATTTTGGTCCTCTAAGGATCAGAGCAACTTTTTTAAAGTGAGGCACAGGAATAATTCACAGAAACGACTTAGCGTTGCACTCAAAAGGAGGAAAATGGAAGCAGCATGTGTCTGCTTGTTGTCTTGAAAAGCAAGATTATAAAAGTAACATTTAAGTTTTATGTTTTTTGGATGACATTATTAAAGACAAGTTAAAAGAGCATCACTTATTTGATGTGCACAAAATGTTTTCCTCTTTGATTTGTTTTCCAAACTGCATTTAAAAAACTAAATCCTTCTTCTATTCCCGTGTATGGACTTTTTCTTGCCACAAGCTCAACAGCCTGTCGGACTCAAACGGTGGTCATTTGGAGTTCTGCAAGGTAAGTTTAACACAAAAATAGTCAGGTATAATACAAATCTGTTCCAGCTCTTGTGCTTCTTCAAGCGTGGCTTTACTTTCATCATCCAGAGGTTCTGTCCCTGATCAGAAAAAGTCACATTTGTTTCAATTTAGTCCGATATGCATCTCGACTGTTTACTGTATACAAAATTAGCATATAAAATATCACACTGACACTTTGTTATGAAGTAAATTGTGGATGGAACATGGTGTGCACTCACTGAGGAAGGATGTTTTGTAGAGGATGGATCACTCTTACAGGATAGCAATTAAGTCTCAACAGCAACTATTAAAATAACAGCCAATATTACTCTAGCTGAAGCAAGTTTCAAGTCTCTGCCTGTTGAATTCCATCAGCGGTGGAAGAAAATACACTTTACTTACAATAGGTAAAAGTAGACTTGTCTAGACTTATGCCAACCCTTAACAATCATGGGACACCTTGTTGAAAAGGTTAGCCGTTTTAAATACCTAGGAACTTATATAGATATTTTTTATAGAAAACACTGGATATGTTTTTTAGAAAGCTATGCGGAGGTCACACCTACTCAGGAAGCTGAATGACTTCGGGGTGAGCAGGAATATTCTTGAAATGGTGTACAAGAATCTGAAGATGGACCTCCGAATTTCGAGGACCATCTTGTTGATTTGTGGCAACTACACAAGTGTTTATTTAACATGTCTCCATGACTTCATCCATCCATCCATCCATCCATCCATCCATCCATCCTTCGTGAATTTTCAGTACAAAGTAGTGCAAAAACTATCATCGCTAATTCTTCCTGCGTGCCGTCCGCCATGTTTGTTTACACTAAAGGCACATTTGATCGTGACAGATTTTGCGAGATTTCCTTTTTTTTTTTCAACTCTTGTTGTTCATGAATGGAATCTGTTAGCGTGTGGTCTGCTGTTTTGGCCAAACCGTTGCGCACCACTGACTATAGGAACAAAACTGTAAGCGCCATTTACTAGTGCCAAGTTTATTTTTTTGGATGTGACAAAGGGACAGGAAGTGCGTTTTATTGTGAAATAACTTTTATTGTGAAAAGATTCAGTTGTAAATAAACAAGTTACCGGCGGAGCAACGCGGTTGTTTTACCGTTGCCGTTGCTGTTTCTATCGGGCTGACTCAAAGCGTAAAACATTGTGATGTCGTCCTTGAAATGTAGTTACTGACAGAAAGTTAAGATGAAGATAAGAAGTATAAAGACTAAAGATAGCCACTACAAAAACTGTTCAATTTAATAAAGCATGTCGTTATGCGTGGGGTTTCTCACATTTTCAACATGTTAAGATTTGAAAAATCTTTTAATCTTGTATATAGTTACTCCTCAGATTTTTATAGTGTACCAAAATTAATGAGAGAACTAATGAGTCTGGAAGTGTTGCAAACAACATTCTGCTTTTAAAAAGAAGTACAGCACCGGTTGGGTCTTCAATAAAAGCAAAAAAATTATAGGATTTTCAATGGGTTATGCTTAAGATTTCCTCACAAGCCATAATACTAGAATATATTTTTCAACTTTTCTACCACTGATGTAGCAAAAATCCTTCAATCATAGCGTAAGTAGTATGTTGTGGTTGTATAATGACCTGGTAGACCATGCTTCTGGAAGCAACGGTTCAACCACTTTTTATTGAGTGCGTTGATCAAATACTATACTATACCATACTTGACTTATACGTACATTCATAAGGAATGTAAGACCTTCTTTCTGAGAATGTGTTTGTCCTTCAAGAACACCTAACCGCACGGCAGTATAAGCTTCAAACCTTTTTATGATCTCCAGCTTTTGAAGCTTTTACTTGAAAACCACTCACCACTTTCTGGTGCTTTTCACTCGTCAGATGAAACAGTGTATATCGAATCAATTAATGCTACGTGAGTCACAATGCGTGACATGGCAAGGCCGTTTTTCCACTGTGTGGGCCCACGATTCCAAACAATCTTCATTTATAAATGCTGGTTGAGGATATCTTTCACAAAGTGTTGGTTGCTGCATTCAAGCAAAAATGTAAAGAGTTGTATTGTATGCCGGTGATGTATTTCGTTAAAAGTGAAGTGAGCTAGAAACAAATTTAATGAATAAATAATATGTAATAACATTAACTAACACAGCGGGACTACGGTGGCATGCGAGCGGCCCGACATACTGCTTGCACTCCGCTCACCCCTCGTTGGACTGACAGGCTTCTAGTGACACATTACACACACAAGGTTCATTCCCATGCAGAGCCCGCAGTGATTGTTTTAAAGAAATCTTGTAAATCATTGTTTTACTGCTTTTCCTCATTAATGATTCATCGAATCAATCTGCTATTAATTCATAAATGTTCATTTGTACAACCCTCTGCCAGAAATGGCTTGGAAAACAGTTGATGGGAGCAGTGAGATTGAACTAAAAATGGTAAAGTTGCAGTCTCTGAAAACAAAACAATGAGCGGTAACACTTAATTTTACAGGTCCACAAATGTCATTGTAATTAGGTGGTAATTAGCAAGTAACCTATTTGAAATTTATTTGGAATTACTGCGAAATTATCCCAATGTTTACCTCAACATTTATTGAAAATGACTTTGTTTGGCTGTCTTGACTTGGGACTTGACTCAGGGCTCTTATTATTACTTTTTCATATTATTATCATCATTTATTAATATAGTATATATGATATTAATTATCATTAATATATTATTTACATCCATCCATCCATCCAACCGCTTAAGGGTCGCGGGGGGCTGGAGTTGATCCCAGCCGACATTGGGTGAAGACGGGGTCCATCGCAGGGCTGACACATAGAGACAGACAACCATTCACACTCACATTCACACCTACGGGCAATTTAGAGTCAACAATTGGGAGAAAACCCACGCTAACACGGGGAGAACATGCAAACTCCACACAGAAGGGCCCCAAGCCGGATTCAAACCTGCAACCCTCTAGCTGTGAGGCACCAGTGCTAACCACTGCACCACCGTGTATTATTTACATACATTAATTAATTAACTATTGATAATAATAAGCCTAACTGTATTATTGTAAAGTGAAACATCAATACATGAACACACTGATGCACGGTGCACTTATACAAATACTAACCCGATGGACAATGCTACACAATAGCATTTTAGACTAACTTAGGGGGTTTTTGATGCAGGATCGCAGACGATCCTGACCGACTTTACTGTCTTTCAGAGGCCGTAGCAGGTGAAGTTTTAGAGTGTTTTAGAGTGAAGGTACTTCTGAAACTAGAGAACTTAAGGAATCCATTGGTAACAATGACGATGTCATGCTAGCTTGTCGGAAAGGAGGCTAAATAACGCTCCAAACATGCGCTAAATTTTGGTGAGGAAAAACTGCTATGGCCATTTTAAAAGGGGTCCCTTGACCTCTGACCTAAAGATATGTGGATGAAAATAGGTTCTATGGGTTCCCCCGAGTCTCCCCTTTTACAGACATATAACAGCCTTGGAATTACATACATTGGGTATGACAGTAAAGCTGAGACTCTTGTGGATCGAATGAGCCCAACTGTATTCATGTGTGATGATGTTAGTCCCCGTAGTAGCCATTTCATTGTAGTGAGATAATCTTTGGAAATTTACTTCATAACTGTATAAAATGACTTCTTTTTTAGTTATTACCTCTGGGATAACAACAGCCTAATGATACTTTACAGCCACAAACTAGAGACCTATAGAGCATTCAGAGAATGGACGGCTTTCCTAGAATTAGATTGACAATAAGGGGGTTTCTGAGCAGTTTCCAGAACAGAAGTGCTCGCCATCCAATCGCTGAAAAAAGCAATTCTTGCAGAAATCTCCAAATGTCAAACATTTTTTTATACCAAATCACAACATGTCTTTTCCTATGGTGTTGCTCAAGGTCTTGGTGTCTTATTGTGGTATTTTGGAGGGATTATCGATCATTTTTAAGTGGTTAAAAAATGGTTACATTTAGCACCAAATCTGTGAAACAAATGGTATCAACCCAAAAATTCCAGCAACAACTTATGAAACATAATAGAGCATGGGGATGGCCATCATGTACTTCCATCATAATGATCTAAGCCCTTGTGAATTTTCACAATTCATTTTGATTAATTAATTATTTCATGTTTATTCTGATTTATGACTAGAACAACTTGACACACAGTGCTGACTTGCATCAAATTAATCTTCAGGTTCCCAGCTTTCAGTTGATGTACACCACTTCTGTGTGACATCTACTGTTGACCTGCTATCTCTCCCTAAAGACCTCCTGTACTCCCCTGAAAAGACAAAAATGGGTCTGTTCATGTGTGTGTCTCAGAGGGTTAAAAAAATTCCCACTTATATACCGTGTACACAAATATTGGCCACTTTTAAGTGTTTGCTGATAATATAGAAATAATCGAACAATCTGCACATCGATATCATTTTGAAACCTACAGCCTTTTAAATCTCAAGCTTTGTCTCAAGATATTTTTCTTTTTCTTTCCCACAGTTAGACAGACAGACTCACTGATTGCTGAGTGGGCTGTTTTTTTTTTTTTTTTACTTCTCTTGGATCTTAGGGCTGCATAGTTGTCCTGTGGGAACTTAACAGAGGAGATGAACAATGGCTGACCTGCGTTAGATTGAGAGCACACAGGGGGAGGAACAAGCGGAGGTAGAGAAGACATGGAGAAAAAAGTTTAGGGTGCTTTCTTTAAAACACGTGTAAACAAGGTGAACACGGGTTTAGCAGCCATGCACATGCCTGACATTTGTTTTTCAAAAGGGATGTGAGGCCCAGAAATCCAGCGCGTCACTTTTCCTGATGCATGTGCACCTGTGTCCATACCGTCGACACTCGTAAACAATTATTTGGTCTCGCATCACCTCGGCGCATCACTCTGCGTGTAAATAATGGCGCCGCTCATTGAGATGACTGCAGTGAGAGATCAAGCTAATGTTAGCATCTTCACTGGGACCATTTAGCATGCAGCTAATAGCTCCCCTCCGCGGGAGGCCATCAGAGCTCTGTGTCGGCTGGCTCTCCTAATGGCTGTGCTGGAAAACTGGCACACAAGCTCGATATATCTCATCGGGGAGAAATGAATAGATGAAAACGTACACATAACCCACACACGGAGAGACACGCGGAAACACTGAGTTTATTTCTTCCAGGGGGATGTGAATATATGGCAGTTGAGATCCATTAGCTGTAAACATGTAGAATCTGTCTGCGGAACAGAAGGCGTCTCGGTGGGGAGCCTGGTGGAGGTGTAATAGTTTGATGAAGAATATATTCGCATGCGTGCACGTTGGTCTGTGTGTGTGTGTGTGAACGTGTGTGCATGTGTCGGAGCGTTCCTCGTTTTCAGCCGGTTTGACACTCTTGCAGGGCTTGTTATGGCCTGCAGAAGCGGAGCTATCTCTGTGGGGGCGAAAAACTGTAAAGGTCCCATTAAGTGTGCTGGGCACCACAGCAGGCATCCAAACATCTGTGACCTTTGTATAAAACAAACAAGGAAAGCTTGTGGAGAAAGAGTTAGAAATTACATTCCGACCGTCCTTCCCCTCTCCACGAAGAAGACAAAGGTGAATCTAGCTGTAAAAAAAAAAAAAAAACTTGGGAAAGGTTGAGTCAGGTCATTTTGACCAGGGAGAAGCCGAGAGCGGTCCAAAAAAAAAAAAGTTCTTCAGAACTAAGTCCTTGCTGGACAACACTAAAATATTGGACGAAATGGTGATGGAAAGCTATTGAAGTTAATTAAATCTGCCCTTTCACAAATTTGATTCATTCGTCCTAACAGGCACCGTCAGTGTACAGTTATCGGTCTGCAAACTAGAGGTGTGGAAACGCATTCTTTTTGATTCTTTGATTCTTTTGAACTGTCCCCCAGACGGGAATCAATTCAGAACCGCTTCATTTGACTCGCCATTGTGAGAACGAGAGTTTTGTGGGCAACAGCACTTTAGGCTATACCCTCAAAGGCACACTTGAAAGGGCGTGTTGAGAGCGGAGTTACACACGAGTCAGCAGGCCTGGAGCGTATTTCTATGCACGTCTCAGCAGCACATACCCCCCACCCCTTCCCCCGGCTCCGATATCTCCCACCTGGATCACAAATTCCAGGAGTGTGTCAACACAAGCAGTAAACATTGTAGCACACAAACTCAGGTCAGCAGTCCACAAGGAGTGCAGAAATAAAATGATCACTAATACTGACACCAATACAGTCACACATGCTTTAAAGGGTGATAAATTATTAGTGTTTATAGAATGATTTATATTGGATTTTTATTATTAAAGGAACTGTATGTCAGTTTTTACATGTATAAAGGCTGTAATTCGATTAAAATACTTAAATCGTAATTAATCACATGATTGTCCATAGTTAATCACAATTAATCTGACATTTTTTATCTGTTCAAAATGTATCTTAAAGGGAGATTTGTCAATTATTTAACACTCTTATCAAAATGGGAGTGGGCAAATATGCTGCTTTACGCAAATGTATGTATATATTTATTATTGAAAATCAATGAACGACACAAAACAATGACAAATATTGTCCAGAAACCCTCACAGGTACTGCATTTAGCATAAAAAATATGCTCAAATCATAACATGGCAAACTGTAGCCCAACAGGCAACAACAGCTGTCAGTGTGTCAGTGTGCTGACTTGACTATGACTTGCCCCAAACTGCATGTGATTATCATAAAGTGGGAATGTCTGTAAAGGGGAGACTCGTGGGTACTCATAGAACCCATTTTCATTCACATACAGTATCTTGAGGTCGGAGGTCAAGGGACCCCTTTGAAAATGGCCATGACAGTTTTTCCTCGGCAAAATTTTCACTCTAGTTTTGAAACTGAACCCGCTACAACCTCCGAAAGATTGATTAATTTAAATAAATTGTAACCTAATCTAAAAAATTAGACCTTCCACAACTTTCTGGGTTTCCTCTATCATCCTTTAGACTGCTTTTAATGTGAAGAACGCCAGCTGTTTTTTTCCGGAAAAATCCAACGGATGTGATGTCATGCGTGCTCACGAGTGACTTTATTTTCTTCTCTGCTACAGGGCCAACATTGTGCAAGGATAGCTAACGTTCGGTTAGAAATGTCTTCCGCTAACGCCAACAAACGACCAGCCCCCACCACAACTCAGACTCCAACACAAACTCCACAGAAGCACAAAAAAAAAGTTATATCTAGTGAAGCTGGTCTTCCAAAACAGGAATGTGACCGACGTTGGGGGGGGAAACTAGGATCAACATCGGCTGGGCCTTCGATTCATCGAGGGACCTTCGTGTGGTATCAAAACGGACCCCCAGCGGGCAAATTTCTTATTGGACAGGTAAGCTAATATTACTGCCAGACATGTGGAATATATAGAGTGATACTGTGGTTTTAGCTGTCAATCACATTCAGTCTCGTGTGTGTCGCCTCACTGTTTTGACCGATGCTCGCTTGTGTCTATGTAGTGCGAGCACAAGCGCGAGCAACAGGACTCTGACTGTTGTTGACTTAACGGCCACAGATGTCACTGTTAACAAGCAATTTCTGATTCTAGATTTCTGATTCTTTCTGACGATCTAGCCCCGTTAACAATTATTTTAAGTAATACGGCAAATGCATTATAATGGGCAAAAGTAAAGCTTTCAAGCTGAAATAAATGAATCCAGTCATTTTCACTTCAGTTATGAAAAAAACAAAATAGCAGATGTGCGTTGTTTTCGGTAGCAGAATGCAGCTGTTTTCAGCTGAAAAGCTCTAAACACTGTACACTACCTACTCAGCAACAAACAGTAGACAGACACAGTTCCCGCAACTGTTCACGACTAACTATAGACAATCATGCAATTAATTGTGATTAAATATTTTGATCGATTGACAACCCTAATATTTATTTGGAAGCGCAAATCACCTACTGAATTCACTTTGGTTATGTACCCTCATATTTTTACTACGTAATGGACCATTATAACTGACCTATAGACTCTTTGACTCTCTTATTTACAGCCTCTATGTGATCATCTGACCACTGTCACTTGCCCTGCTGGACCCTCACTAATATTCTGGCACATCCTCAGATCTCAGCAAACAAATTGATGATTAAAATGTTATCACAGCCAATTTGGAATGATGGCCAAAAACTGAAAAAATATGATATAACCCAAGCTGTTGAAAAATAGGACTTTTCTTTGAAGGTAATCTTGGGCTTGGCAGGAGAGCGGCGGCTGTGTTCAGCGCTGCCTCAATCATGCCATCAAGTAGATGACTTGGTAAATGGAGTCGGGCCAGCAGGATAAAAACGCCGGCATTGACATTCCTGGCTGTACACAGAAGTGCCTGTTTGTGTGTTAGAATATGAATCAAAAGGAGAGAAACATATGCAGGTGCATGCTTGTGTGTGTGTGAGCGCCGCAGTGAACGGAGGGATGTAATTCAAGTGTATTTATGTGTGTTCGAGTGTGCGTGTGCTGCATGAGAGGATGAGGTAAGTAAGTTGTTTCAAGCACATTAGCCAGTCAGTAATTTGGGTTGATTTCAAGTATGAGCCATTTAGTGCCAATCAATTCAGCTGAGAGCTTTTCATGTCCTCCTGCAAGAGTGGTGTGTGTGTGTGTGTGTGGGAGAGAGAGAGAGAGAGAGAGAGAGAGAGTAGGTTTTTTACCTTTGCATTTGAATGATCTTTTTTATTGTTTTGGCTACAAATTAAACTTTTCTAATGGAAATCCTACCTAACGTGATTCTTGGATAACCTGTATAGTCGGTATTTAAATGTGTGCACCTGAAATCACCATCTTTAATATTAAATGATGGAGGCAGCCGACTGTAGAATTATCTGCCAAAATATAATTTTACCCCCGTCACCAGCTTCACTCAGCTTCCTCCTTCTACCCATCATGACTTCATTTAATGAGCTCTCACTTTGCCACGGGATGCTCAGTGGACGAGGAGACCGGGAGCAGAGGGGGCCAGTCTGTGAAATCTGTGACATTTTGCAGACTACAACATCTCTGATTGTTAAGGTTTGAAAGGCAGAAAATGAAAAGTTAAAAAAAAATTCAGTAGTTCTTAAGGGCTTCTTCCGCAGTAAATACATCTATTTGTAATCAATTTTGTGCGTATTACGACCACGTAGTTTCTTGATAAAATGGCATAAATAACAGAATAATGTGTAAAAGCTTCACTTCACCCTTCAGTGCGCTTATTTTGAGATGTTGTGCAGACATCATTACACTCAATCTGAGCATGGATTTGATTGATTTTTGCTGTACGGACAACAGCAGCGCTGGGCTTTTTGGCTGCCAGCATTTCAAAACACCACCAAAACATCCACTTTATTCTGTACGCTCGGCTCCTGACTAATGCGTTATTGCCTTTTCTCATAAAGAGTTTCACTACACAGAGAGAGAAAGGGCGGTATGATGTGGACTTTTTCAACCCAGTCACCGTGTTTTGCATCAGAGTTGTTTAGGGACATGTACATGACGATACTCTCATTTCACTCTGACTCCAGTTATGTACAAACAAAAAGGTGCAATATGTAAAATATGGCTGGAATTTTAGTTTAAAACATTAAATTAAATGAACTAAGATTATCAACATAATGTGAAGAGGTTATAGTGTTTGGTCAGTGTCCCTCGGCATCAGAGACCAACGCACGGGGTACCCCTCTTGTGTTACTTTTGGACAGACCGGGGACGGAGTGTCAATAAACGCTTGTTAAATCCATAGTGTCCTTTCAAAATAAACTCACGTTTTCACAGGAATTTAGGTTTAGGCAACACAACCACTCAGGTAGGGTTAGGAAACGGTTGGGGTTGACGTTAACTTTACTGACTAACTGAGTTACTCGTGTGAGTCACAGGAATGACTTGACTAAATAAGTGAACGTTACTTTTAGTTTCACACGGGACACAAACAGCGGTCTCCTGGTTGAAAATCTTGTGTTTGTTTGACCCGTCCACCAACAAACACAAGGCTTTCATCCAGGAGACTGCTGTTTGTGTCCCGTGTTCACAACATTTAGTGTCATTTTAACTGTACAAACGCAGTAGTTTTAAACCCAACCATGTCGTTTTTTTCCCTAACCTTAACTAAAGTGGTTTTATTGTCTCATCCTAAAGTGACGCCAAGGTTAGTGGCGCCAAGGGTTGTGACGCCAAGGGGCGGTACGTGACAAGTTGGGACGAGAAGGTGTTGTGTAGGGAGTGTTGAGCTCATGCTCGTCGCAGCCCTGTGTTCGTGGGACAACACAGTCTCACAGCAGTTTGTGAAATAGTCGCGAAATTGTATCTATTTGATTTGTGTATATAGAAACAAATCTCCCTTACGAATGTCCAGCAACACGTGACGCACGCGTCAATTTCCGCTCCAGTCTTTTCAAAAATAAAACTATTAATTTAGGCTTATGTAAAGATCGACTTGGTTAGGATTAGGCAAGAAAACTACTTAGTTGGGTTGAGGAATAGATCAGAGTTTGGGTTTGAATAAAAACACCGGAAGTGGCTTAACTTAAAGTACGGAAGTTACGTGACAAATAAATCAAAGTTGACTTCTGGTTTGACACCGGACACGAACGCCGGGCGAAAGTCTGGTATATTTTTTGACCCACCCATCCACCCCGACCTCCTCTTGGAGTGTTTGCCACTATTTATATTTCCTGGTTTAAAATTACATTAATCACACACCAATTGATTTCATGGGGTGTACACAAAATATAGTGCACTACTTTTTGTAGGTATAGTTACGGACGGTGTATGAGACCAGCCTGATATATTATACACAAATCCCATCAGTGAATTTGACCACCACTGCAATCAGCAGCAAATCCTGTTCATCCCAGTATGCCTCCCTCGTTCTTCTCTTTACCCCACAGTTATTTGTGTTTGATTGATGTGTGCTTTTTCTTGTCATTTCTCCAGGGGGTGTGAAGCTGTTATGACCAACATCATTTACTTCTCATGAGATAAAGGAGCTTTTGTTTAGTTGTTAGCAGCAGGTTCTCCCTCCGGGCACTCTTGTAGTAAATAAATGCTGTCTGCATGAAGGTAGCACTGGGCAACTTAAAAAACACAAATCTGCAAACCATGACTCTCCAAGACGTTAAAAACTAACCGCAGTGGCTGGATAAATACCTTACAATAGTTTTAATGAAGTACTTGCAGTGATCCAGATCAGCACTGTCTGAAAAATAAAGTAAAAAATATGGGACCACACTCTTCATTTTTCTTGAAAATGAAACAACACTTGCCACGTCTTTAGAACTGAAATTGCCTTTGTTGACTTTTTAGATCAATAGAGTTTCCCACAGATATTTCAGCACAGTCAGAGAAGCACTTCTGCATTCAGCCGGGGTGGCTGCTGCAAATGATGGCTGATCGCTGAAGACCGGAGACAGGGTGACTAATTAGTAGGAAGTTGAAAAGTTCAGTGCAAACTGCATGTAAAGGGACTATTAGGGAGGGCTAAGAGAAAGGCTGTGAGCCATTTATACAGTCTCAACTCCCTTTACCTGAGTTAAAGATTTTCTACACTCCCTGAATAACTCGTAACAGTCCATAGAGAAGAGAGAAGTGAAGTGAAGGTAATCACCACAGAGTGATGTGCAAAGAGTCGGAGCACGCTATGAAGTGGACCGTGAACTGACTGTCTTGGTGTGGTTCATTTTAAGTGAACCACACTAAGTGAAGTGAAGCTACATGTAAAAACTAGGAGCTGTCAAAGTTAATGCGATAATAACATTGTGCATTACATTTTCTGTAATGCGTTAATGCAATTTTCAATTTAAAGGTTGTAGCGGGCTCAGTTTTAAAGCTAGAGTGAACATACTGGGATCATATGAAACCAGAAAACCTAAGGAATCCATTGGTACCAACCAATTGGTACCATGTCAAACTAGCTTGTCACGAAGGAGGCTAAATAATGCTAATGCTAAATTTTGGTGAGGAAAAACTGGCATGGTCATTTTCAAAGGGGTCCCTTGACCTCTGACCTCAAGATACTGTATGTGAATGAAAATGGGTTCTATGGGTACCCACGGGTCTCCCCTTTACAGACATGCCCACTTTATGATAATCACATGCAGTTTGGGGCAAGTTATAGTCAAGCTGTTGTTGCCCGTTAGGCTTGAATTTGCCATGTTATGATTTGAGCATTTGTTTGTATGCTAAATGCAGTACCTGTGAGGGTTTTCGGGACAATTTTGGTCATTGTCTTGTGTTGTTAATTGATTTCCAATAATAAATATATACATATATTTACATAAAGCAAGCACATTTGCATACTCCCACATTGATAAGAGTATCATATACTTGACAAATCTCCCTTTGAGGTACATTTTGAACAGATAAAAAATAGGGTTGTCAATCGATTCAAATATTAAATTGCAGTTAATTGCATGATTGTCAATAGTTAATCACGATTAGTCGCTAATTAATTGCACATTCTTTATCTGTTCAAAATGTACCTGGAAGTAACATCATTTTAGAATCCTAGTATGTCCTAGTAACAAGCTAGTATGACGTGGTTGGTTCCAGTGGATTCCTCAGGTTTTCTATTTTCATATGATGCTTAAGCTTTAAAACTATGCTCACTACAACCTAAAAATCGCAAGTTGCGTTAATGCGTTAAAGAAATTAGTGGCGTTAAAATTAATTTGCATTAACGCGTTATTATCACGTTAACTTTGACAGCCCTACTAGAACACAACATAAAACAACATAAGACATATATTACTCTTCTTTAAATAGCAAATGTTCCTTGCTAGACTCCTGACAGAATGCATCACATTTCACTGTGGTGACATAAAACTCACAATAAACCTTATCGGTATACCAGAGGACTTAACTGATAGTTTTTCTATTAGCCTGGTCCTTGTCTAATTAAACTTTAAAAGCTATGAACTGGTACAGTGGAGTGTTTTAAATGAGCCTCAGGTGGTGTTAGTTAAGGAGGATGTCAATCATTACGTTCCAATAGAGCAAAGTTCAGGATGCGGTCACGGCATCAGGGGTAGGGAAATCCTCAGCTGTTTGTGTGTGTGTGTTTGTGTGTGTGTGGTTAATGCATTTGTGTTTATGGGTGACTCAAACTGTACTTCTGTGTGACTGTGTGCCTGGCTGGTAAGAAGAACTAATTTTCCGCTCCACTTGTTCACCGGCTTCCTTCAATTAAGGCAGGGGTCGGTGAGAGGGCTCCACTCTGACATCAATTCTGACCGAGCGGGTAAGAGGCCACCGCCGCACCAGGAAGCAACTTATCTTGTTTGTGTGCGCCTGAGTGTGTGACTGTGGTGTCTTATGTGTGTGTGTGTTGGGCGACGAGTTTGCGGCTGACGATTTATCAGATACAGCACAGCTCAGATATAACAAACTTGTGATACAAGTTTGAGATGAGGCTTTGATGCCACCGTTGCCCAGGTGGAGAGGTGAGGAAGAGACTAATGCGGGTCAAACTTTCCTTTTGATATGCGCTGCACATATATTAAACAAGCTGTAAACTTCCTTAATTGAAAGACCATTCATTAAATCGAAATATACACTATAATCACCTCAGATGCTGGGGTTGTTAAATGGATATATGGGTTATATTTATGTAAATCTATGTATAAGTCCCTAGAAGTGTATGTCTTAACTTTTTCACAAGATCTAGTGTTAAAATGGTTAACAAAAATCACAATAAATCATAATATCTAATCACAATACTTGAGAATCGGAATACTTAAAAAATAGCAATACTTAATGAATCGTCACCCAAGTATCGTGATAGTATCACATTGGGAGATAGGTGAATCGTCCCATCCCTACTAAATAATGTTTATAGATGCTTTAGAAAATATTTACTTACCATTTAACAAGTAAGGGATAATCTATTGTTGTGGTCATTGTTGTGAAAAAAAAAACAGACAGAGCGATGGCGCACCCCAACGCTAAGCTTATTACACAGCTACTTACTTAAGAAATCAATAATGTGACACAAAAACGGTCCGTCAGAGACCGACATCAGAACTACGGCCATAGCAACACTCTGCTATAAAGAAGTTACAGACCAATCAGAATTGAGTATTCAACACAGCTGTGTAATAAGATATTATAATCATCAGTTGCAACTTTGTAATAGTCACCCAAATAATGTTTATAGATGGTTTACAAACCAATTATTAACCATTAACAAAGTGGTTTGTAATTTTACAAAAAAACATCTTAAAGGTTTACAAATCATTTCCAACTATTAACAAATACATATATATATATATATATATAGTATATCAAATGTTATAATATGTTCAAAAATACTGTTAAAATAACATCAATTATGGCATTACTAATCATTAGTAAAAATTCTTAATTATCATTTCATTGTTTGTCAACAGTAAAATAACTATTAACTAAGTTTAATTCACTATCAATTTACCATTTATAAATGCTGGTTATTGTAAAGTCTTACCCATTCTTAAGATCTATAGTGACCTGTAACAACTTATAAATAAGTGAGGCAAAAGTCAGCCGTACAAACAAATTTGCAAATATGACATTGTATTGGAATGGCTGTATGCTGCATGTAGACAAGCAGTAAATATTGTACCAGACATGCAGTAAATATTGTACCAGACTTTGATTTGGGATTTTCTTATTGTCCACAAAATCCCATGAAAAGACCAAAACCAACAATCGACTGATCCGTCTAACAAGTATTTCCTATGCAGCCAAAGCCTGATATAGCATTTTCTGTGCCATTTAATTCTATTGTGGTCCAAAAAACGATTACAGTTTTTTTTTGCAATCGCTTACACACTAAAAGTGAATGCTTACAAAAGCATCAAAACCTTAACGTTTCCAACCACGCCTTTAACAAAGGCACCAGAAGTTCAAACACATTTCCTTCTTGGCACTTTTTTTGTAATTCCGCAACGCACTTTTTTTCAAAACACTACACAGTTTCTTATATTAGACACACACGTTTAAGAATGAAATATTTTGCAATTGCTGGGAAAACACTTCTATTCAAAATGCAAAACATGAATTGGCAACAGACGCTAATTGAACACCAAACAGTATGAGCCTTAGCACTACAAATAGGCCTTAGGTAAGCTCACCTCTTTTGTGAGAACTTTGCAAACATGGAGGCAGTGGGAGCAAGAGGAAAGGGAAGAGAGAGGAAGAGGACGAGGAAGAGGACGAGAACAAAGAAGCGGATCAGGGGTGATTTTAATGGTGATGTGGCCAGACCCTAAGAGAAGGTGGAACCTAAAACCATCTACCATCCCTTACAATACCATTTTTACCATTGCACAGTCATTTTACTAAAATTATTTTTGTTTCAGTCACTTTATAGTAACATTGTATTAATTTCTACACTGTACATTCCTTTGTGTGTTTTTGTTTTTTGTTGTTGTTGTAAAAACCTACCTACAATAGTAAAAAATAAAGCTATATACATGTTTTCTGTTCAATGAAATGTCAGTTGATGTACTGTACTGGAACAATCATTCACAGAAGCCTGTATGAGAAAATTAAAAAGGTACACTAAATACTAAAGACAGGCTGTCAAAGTTAACGTGATAATATCGCATTAACGCAAATGCATTTTAACACCACTAAATTCATTAACGCTATTCGGTCTTTCGAAGGTTGCAGTGGGCTCAGTTTTAAAGCTTGAGTGGAAATACTGGCTTCATGTGAAACTAGAAAAATCTAAGGAATCCATTGATACCGACCATGTTGGCGTAATGGCTAAATTTTACGCTAAATTTTGCCGAGGACAAACTGGCACGGCCAATTTCAAAAGGGGTCCCTTGACCTCTGACCTCAAGATATGTGATATGTGACAATTAGCTAAGGACAATCCTGTGATTAGTTGCGATTAAATAATTGAATCGATTGACAGCCCTAATAATTACATCAGTGTAATGTTGTTGCTTTGAAACAGCAATTCAAACGGTGCATGTGTGTATTATTTTGTTGCAAATATGCCATTTCAAAAAAAAGGATTGTTAGGTTTTGATTGGAGAGTTTCATTTTGACATAGAAGTGAGATGTTTATCTCCAAGTGTTGGCTTGTGTATAGAGTTTTGACACAACTAGTCAAATTCTGAAACAACTGTGTAAGCAATCGCAAAAAAAACAGCAATAACAAATCAATGAACCTCACTGCTGCACTGGGTCAAATGCTCCTTCGCACGAGGTCACTGCAGTTTTAGTTGACCCCACATACACCATCCTGCTGCCCTCAATACTTGGGCATGGAATTTGCAGTTGAATATAGCCCCCAACAAAAAAAAATGTACTCCTCTTTTGAGTAACGTTTGCTTAAAACTAAAGCGCCCAACTATTAACGGAAACTACTGAGGTATGTTGTTTGTTTCTTTTCAAATATTACTAACCTTTAAAGCTGCACAAATCAATGTTTTTTATTTTATATTAACAATGGATCAAATGACTATTGTTAAATGTGAAAGATGTTACATTGCCCAAACTGCCCACTGCCTGTAGCACCAAACAGCAGACACAGTAAGCAACTAGCCATTAAGAAAATTTTACATCTACCCCCTAGAGATATTTTCCTCGAGAATTCATCAGCTGTACAGAAATACGCATCTACATGAATGCTAATGTTGCTCCATGTCTGCTGGATGTGTAAATAGGCAGCTTACACATTAGCTGTAACATTTGTTTTAAGGTGATAAGTCAATGATTTGTTTACTAATTGTTCAGCTTCAGCAAAGGTAGCGATAATTACAACATAAAATTGTTGACAGCACAATATATTCGATATGGAGAGTAAATGCACCATTAAGTACTAAGTGTTATATTATTAGTCTTTTTCAGAGTGCTATACAATATTTGTTAAATAGCTGGATCACTGCATTATTATTACTGATGCAGTAAGCAGCATTTTAATGTTGAAGCTGGTGGAGCCAATTTTTACATTATAATTTAACTCCAAACACCTTACAATTACATGATGCTGTATGCATTTATCATTAGTATGAATAAACAAGCCCCCACAAAACCAATTGAAAGTCCCTACATATTAGGCTTTTGACTTTCTGATAATGTGCAATGTCACAGTGTGAAATGCCAACAACCGTTGAAACCCTTGAGCCAGCGCAGCCCACACTCTGTTGGCTAAAACACAACTGTTGGAAAATAAATACTGTATCTGAGCTCACCCTTGCAGTTAAGTTGCACAGTGAGCCTGTGGTTGCTGAAATTATCACCCCAGTTTCCCTCTTTTTTCCATGGCCATCGGCTGTGGCTGCATATTTCTAAAAATAGCGTGTTTTAATCCTGTCACTCAAAATATCAGTGTGCCCCATAAACCTCAATAATGATATTGTCAGAAGAGATGCTTTTGGCAACTCCTTTTAAAAATATTCTGTGTGAAATTTGTAGGCTGATGAAAACTGTATATCTGTACGACAGTAAGAGCCCTCAGACAGTGACCCAAAAATGATTGTACAGTAATATTACATTTCATTTTTAAACAACCCGTTCTTGCACCCCTTAGCATCTGTATTGGAAGTGCCAGGCTTTCAACTAACTCCAATGTAGAGAAGAGATGTAGCTATAAACGGCTCACTCTAAGGTAACAAAAACACAACAATTCTTATATTCAGGTGATTATACACTAAAGAAAACATATTATATTCCATTTCTACCAATGGAGCCTCCAAAATGTTACTCACTTTTCCTTCAACTAACGCCATGTATTTAAGTTATGTAACAAGCATACTTATTGTACCTAACAAGTGTACTTATTTTAACCCAAACCACAATCTTTTCCTAAACCTAACCAAGTAAACCTAAAAACAAAGTATGTTGGAAGTTTATTTTCAAAAAAGACACTGCATGTATCGAGCGGAAACTAAATGTTTCCTATGAACACTGAAGATCATTTTGAAAAGACACTATGCATGTAACGAGCAGACACTGAATGCTTTCTGCAAACACAGAGGTTTATTTTGAAAAGACACATTGCATGTAACAAGCAAAAAATAAAAATGTTTTCTATGAACATGGAAGTTTATTCTGAAAAGACACTGTATGCATGTAAGGAGTGGAAAATAAATGTTTTCTGTAACATGGAACTTTATTTTGAAAATACACTGTTTGCATGTAACGAGCAAAAACTAAATGTTTTCTGTGAACACGGAAGTTTATTTTGAAAAGACAGTGTGCATGTAACGAGGGGAAACTGACATGCCATCCCTGACACGTTCAAAACTGACGCTAGAGGGGTCTTTCTAATCTAGCTTTATTGTAGGTTTTCTCAGTCGGTTGGCTCATTTTTTTAAACAGTCTTAACATTCTCTATTCTGCAAGTACAATTGTTACAACTGTTTCATGGGGGCATCACAACTCTGTTGCATGTTTGCAAAAGGTAATAACTCACCCAGAACACTTCATTCATGCCTTAAAACCTAATTATTGTGTCAGTAAATTGAATAAAATATTGTTTTGTATCATGTGAGCTCTACTAGTTGTATTGTTTACATGTTTTTTCACCATGGCAGTCAACCTTGGAAATATTTCTTATATAGAAATATCTGGGAAAAGTAAATCCTGTATAATACTGTACACACATAAACAGGATATTGTGTTTGCTACACAATACATTTACTGTAATGTGTTACACCACTCTGCTAGTGGCTCAAATGTAGAGCGGGTCGCCCACCAATCGGAAGGTCAGGGTTTCGACATTGACCTTGCCACAAAATGAAATCCGTGACAATAAAACATTTTAAAAAAAAACGCAATTCTGAAAAAAATACAGTAGTTCAGTAAAAAAACAAATTGTACCTCCTCACAATACGTAACACACGTGTGCCAAACACTTACAATTTGCTTGAATGAATGAGAAATTCTAATCTGTTGTGAACAACACACTAATTATCAAGAGATTTGAGCTTACTGTTTTCCAAAAAAATAATTCTCATTCAAGAATTGAGCCAAAGCGAATGAGAAAAAGCTGTAACAAAAACAATAGCAGCCTTAGCCAACAACCACTGTGATGAGTAATCTGGAGGCATGTTATTTTCCAACCCGGACCTTATTAAAATGTTCTTCACCATCATTTCCAATCATGCGTAGCACAAACTCACTGATATCTTTATAAGAGTGGAACTCACCACTCTGCTGCAGCTTCTCACTGGGAGCAGTAATACAGTATATCTCAGTTGTTTACACACGTTTTCTGAAAGCGTACCTCATATTCTAAGAACTCTATGCACAAATCCAAAAACACACAACGCACACAAAAGGCACAAATCTCCTGCAAAATGAAACTCTGCCTTCAAAACAATGCGATCTCTTCTCAAAATGGTATTTTGTGTTCAGATGACGCACCCGCCGTCAGATGAATACAGACATTTCTAAGAACCAGTTGAACACTGACGTGCTCAATGTAAAACACTACTATGAAAGGACAACACTAGTGTGAATTTGAATGAAAATTTGTTTAGCTGCTCTTCGGCAGTGTGCAACATAAAAGTACAGGTCTGTTGTAAAATATGTTTGTACTCATATATAGAAACACAAATATACTGTAATATGAACAAAATACTGTATACATCCCAACAAACACAAAAGTGTTCTACATACATAATAAACAATAGAAAAACCTTTTCCCTCCCTTCCTTGCTCTGCCTCTTCAACGTCCTCCTCCTCTTACTCTCGCTCCTTTTGCTATGCCTCTCTCTCTTGTGTCTCATCCATTGCTACAAAAAACACAAGAGCTCACTTGTGGCCCATTAATTGCTAAAGCTCTGATTATGAGTGGAACAATTGTGCAACATGTGTTTGCCCATGTGAGGAGTCAGAGCGGATAGCAGGACATTGAAGTTTAATATTTTCAAAGGCAGTGTGTTCCATGTGAACTCGAGAGATTTCATCCTTGAAGATTAGGCCAAATGAAGGGAAACGTGTGGCTCAGAACTTCAATCTGAGTGTAAAGCAGAACATGTGCTTGTATTTTAGCAGAATTAGTTCAGGAGGTTGGAACATGAGTTAAGGGTTGTGGTCATTGTGTCTCAAGTACCACTGTAAAGTCCCTGACACATCGGCCGTCGGACAGTTTGGGGCCATCGGACAGTTTGGGGCTGTCGGTGAGCGTCTGTCGGCCGAGTTTTTGTGGTGTGTCCTGCACCGTCGGCTCTAGTCTGCCCGTGTGAAGGGTTTTTTCGGAAGATTCAGCGTGTTGAATTGGCGGCAACGCCTGTCGGTGAGAGATATCACTCTGATTTCCTGATCAGCTTAAATGAATCAGTGCACAAGTAAAGAAACGGAAGTGAGTGGAAGTGATTTTTTATCTCGTCTGATCATTCCAATACACAGATATTTTCGACATGACTATCTGGAATGAAGCTAAGTGGTGAGTGAGAGTGGTGTGAAATGATCGGCAAACGCTGATTTGTTTCATGTACGTATCCTAACAACGGCTTGTATATCCACCATCCTCGGCCTTCCGGTTTCTCTTTTTGAATGACAATTACAGATTACCTCGGCCTGCCGCTGTGGAAAGTTATTTCCTCTCATGCAGGCGCAGAACGTACGTGCTAACTGGCCATCGGCTGCAGTCTTTGCGGTGTGTTCAAATGCAACTTGTCGGCCAAGACAAAGGCGACGTGAGGCGACGCAACAGTCGGCCTTCATCGCCACTTGTTCTTTGATTTTGGCTTAGTGTCTGGGTGTGTAAACAATTGAGAAAACCTGTAGTTGCAAATTAATAATTTAGGTCTGCGATAATCCGTTTCAATCTAAATTTCAAAAACAGAAAGCTCACAAGACATGACTGTGTGTTCTACTGATCGAAAGAGAGCAACAAGCCATGCTTCCATTCAGCTTTCATTAATATTTTCTTTGCCAGTACGAGGAAAATGTGCAAAACAAAGTCAATTAATTGTTGATTAGTTAGCTAATTGGCAGAAATGATAGGCCTGATTGAATATGTCGCAAGCTTCCCATTGTTGAAAATGAGATCAAAATCTTTGGCCCGGGCTGTAAAACGCATGATCAGCCCTATTAATCATAATAATCAGTTAGAGATAGGTGGACAAGAACATACTGTTTCTTCAGTGTCTCTCTTAAAACTATAGTCCGGTGTCCATATGGACATTGAAACAGGTTTTGCTTGCTTTAATCATTCCTCCTGTTCATACAGGCTATATTGGATTCCCTTCCTTAAGCCTATGTAACTGATGGGGAACAAAACCCATAGTCCTCATGCTGTTGCTCCAAGCAAAGTAAACCTACAATTATGTGTAATCATACTACCTCATTTCTGGCACTGTCATTGCATACTCTCATTGTTTTTACATATCTGCTATTTTTGTAATGCATTATGTATTTTACTGCATTGTATTTGTGCTGTATGGTGTTGTACTGTAGTACTGTGGCTGAGAAGGGGCGAACAAATGCAAACGCCACAACACAACAGAAGTGAGCAACAACGGAAGTTGACAATGAAACCGGCCGGCTATTAGGTGGATCCTGGCCAATACAGAACGTGTTTCTAGAAGTGTTTGATGTGCGTCTCATGGAACACATAATCTTCCATTTTAATAAATGTATCAATCAACACTTCTCTTAAAGCTTCAGTAGGCAGAAATGTTTTGGCATCATTCAGCATATTGTAATTCAAGTGTCCTGAGAGAAAACTAGACTTCTGCTCCTCCTCATGACTCTGTTTTCAGGCTTTAAAACATCTAGCCCGGGACTGGAGACTTTGGCCAATCACAGGTAATTTCAGAGAGAGAGAGCGTTTCTATTGGCTGTGCTCCGGCTGGTGGGCGGTGCTTGGTATTTCTTCAACTGTTCTCAACATGGCTGCCGGATCACAAACATTCTCATTTTACAGCGAAACAGTACAGGCCAAGATGTTCCAAAAACCATTTGAGGCGAGAAATAGGCATAACAGTAACAGTATATGAATTCATATTTGACCAGCACTGCCTAGTTTGACCGTTTGGTTGGAGTTTGTGAGTGATTGACAGCTGGTCAGAGACGGCAAGATTCCAGCTCAGCTCTCATTGGTTGTTTTCCTCTGGTGTGTGAAATCTTCAGATGCTGCTAGGAGCACCAGAGGATGCTGGAGGACACCGGAGGACACAGAGGCACATGAATGTTTTTCAGATTATCTGTCTCATGTACTACTGTCAAGATATAGTGACCGTTTTATAAAGATAACTTTTTTAATCCTATTTGCTCCATTTCTACCCACTGCTGCTTTAAAGTCTATTTTGTGTCGAGTTTAGTGAAGCGTAATCTGCATAGGCAGCCGTTTAAATCCCGCTGTACATGTGTTCTGAACTTATTAACCGTATTGAACAAAGCTCCCAGTTTGTCTGTGAGCTCGCCCGTTTCACTCCAGACAGATTCCCCTTACTCGCTATGGTGGGTGGGGAAATAAAATCAATACATACAAACACTGTTGATTTCTTCCCAAGGAGCCGTGGCCGTTGCCAGCTACGAGGGCCAGACCTTGGTAATTATTTCCTAAAAAGTCCACTGTATCTTTGCATCTGAATGATGTGAAACTGCTTAAATGCACTCTGTGCACTCTGCATCTGAAAGCACAGTCATGTTCACTGCAGTGATTTTACACACGAAAACTACATAAAGACTTAAATTATACTTGGTGATTAGCTTTGATAGATAGATAGATACAATAGACGGATAGATACAGTAGACGGATAGATACAGTAGACAGATAGATACAGTAGACAGACAGAGAGATAGGTAGATAGTTACAGATAGATAGATAGGTGGATAAAAAAAGATGAATGAAAGCATGTACTGTATGCATGAGAGGTTGCAAAACAAACATTTATTACAGTTTTTGTCATTCGCTTTGGCGATATTGAATTAGAATTTTTTTGTTTTTTTTCAAAACAATGACGTCAAATCTCTGAACAACTTGTTTTTGTTCACAACAGATTTTAACTTATCACTCATCCATAGGCATTCATGTTTTTAAAAAAACAATGTTTTCCTTTCATGGCAGTGTTTGACATTGAGCACATCAGTGTTCAACTGGTTCTAAGACACGTCTATTCATCCGACGGTGTGTGCGTCATTTGAACACAAAATACCATTATGAGAAGAGATCGCATTGTTTAGAAGGCAGAGTTTCATTTTGCAGGAGATTTGTGCCTTTTGTGTGTGTGTGTGTGTGTGTTTGTGTGTGTGTGTGTGTTTGGATTTGTGCGTAGAGTTCTTAGAATATGAGGTACGCTTTCAGAAATCGTGTGTAAATAATTGAGAAATACTGTATTACTGCTCCCAGTGAGAAGCTGCAGCAGAGTGGTGAGTTCCACTCTAATAAAGATATCAGTGAGTTTGTGCTATGCATGATTGGAAATGATGGTGAAGAACATTTTAATAAGGTCCGGGTTGGAAAATAGCATGACTCCAGATTACTCATCACAGTGGTTGTTGGCTAGGGCTGCTATTGTCTTTGTTAACAGTTTGTCTCATTCGCTTCGGCTCAACTCTTGAATGAGAATTTCTTTTTTTTCTTTTCAAAACAAAAAGCTCAAATCTCTTGGCAATTATTTTGTTGTTCACAACAGATTCCAATTTCTCATTCATTCAAACAAATTGCACATTTTGGCACATTTGTGCAAAAGAGTAAGTACAATAGTCACACACAGTAACCACCTACATACAGCATGTCTTGCTGATCAAAACTGATGAGTTGATTCTCAGAGAGATTGTTGTCCTCTTCACAACTGCTAAACATTCTTTCATCGTTTGAGCCATCACATGCAAAATGATCCATTCAATTATCAAAATCTGTCAGACATCTATGTATATTCCATTCATATCTATGACATTGTGTTACGTACTCTGAGGAGGTACAATTTGATGTTTTTTTTTTACTGAACTACAGCAGCGTTTTTTTTTATTGTTGCCGGTTTTGGTTTTAATTATTGGTATAGATGTTATTTTGTTGCAATGTTTCTGTTTACATGAAAGCGCACAGGTGAATTTTCTGTTTATAATACATGTAACACATTGCTACACAAATATATTTATTGTTAACACAAATGTCTTTATCCTGTTTCTGTGTATACAGTATTGTAGCCCACAGTATTGACTTTTCCCATTAAACTTTCACCTGCTACACGAGCCTTCAGCTAGACAAAACTGGCATTCTGGTATAGTAGCAGTCAGTGTCAACAAAATTAACAAAACACATATTTGTATAAAAGAAACATTTCCAGTTGACTGCCATGTTGAAAAAAAACAACATCTAAACATTTTGACCAATACGGCTCATACAATGACAAAACAACTTTTCATGTTGGTGCCATTGGCCAATTTACTGACACAATGACTGTATTTTAGTTTTTCTCAATTTGCTTTGGCTCACTTTTTGAAACAGTCTTAACATCCTCTAAACTGTATATACTACTGTCACAGCTGTTTGATGGGGGCATCACAACTCTGTTGCATGTTTGCAAAAGGTAATAACTCACCCAAAACACTTCATTCATGCTTCTAAACCTAATTATTGTCAGTAAATTGGCCAATGGCACCAAAATGAAAAGTTGTTTTGTCATCATGTGAGCCGTAAATCTCTGTTTTGTTCTACTTTTTTGTTGACACTGACTATTCACTGTTTTATACCACAATGTCAGTTCTGCCTAGCTGAGCTAGGTAAAACTTTACTGGGAAAAGTAAATACTGTACAATACCTTAGTACACAGAATAAGGATACGTACATGTGTGTTTATACAGTAAATGTACTTGTGTAGCAATGTGTTACATGTATTCAAAATAGATAAATTCACCTTTGAGCTTTCATGTAACATCATTTACAGTGAACAGAATATTTGCCACAAAATAACATCCATGCCAAAAAAAACAAGCCTGCTGCAGTTCAGTAAAAAACAAACAAATCAAAATATACCTCCTAACAGTACGTAACACCGTGTCATAGATATGTATGGAATATACATGTATGTCTGACAGATTTTGATAATTGAATGGATAATTTTACAATTGTTAGCTCAAACAATGAAAGAATGTTTAGAAGTTGTGAAGAGTTCGACAACTTCACTGAGGATCATCTCATCAGTTTTGATCAGCAAGACACGTGCAAGTGGTTATTGCGCAAATTGTAGACAATCGTACTTTCTCTTGTGCACGCGTGCAGTTTGCCTGAATGAATGAGAAATTCTAATTTGTTGTGAACAACAAACTAATTGTTCAGAGATCTGAGCTTATTGTTTAGAAAAAAAATAATTATCATGCAAGAATTGAGCCAAAGTGAATGATACAAACTGTAAATACTGTATATTGCACATGTGCAACAGGACTAAAAGGTCTAAAGCCCCACTAGCAGCCCCTAGAGGCTGTAATGTTCTTCACACCCCCAACATGAAGAGTTAGTGCTGTAATCAACAGTCTAGCTCTGTGTTTGTTAGTGTGCCATCACAACTCTACCTTCAAAACCCTTTTAGGTTTAAGTGTTTTGGTTGCATTTCTTGCTTATAGTGTATGAGAAATATTTCAAAAGAGATATATTTTCCAGTTGCACAAGCACAACAAAGGCTTCATAAATGCGCCTTAATGTGCCGAAAGATTTCCTCGCTTCACATTACTATTCCTATACAGTATGCCCGGTATTGATTGCAAGTCCACACCCCTTCTTTGGGGTTGTCAGTCATTAGATTTAGTGGACGTACAGATAGTCAGAAGATAAGCAGGAAAATGTTAATTAGAACACACCCTGGCAAAACTGCTGGAGTGCACTAAATGTTGCAGAAGTATCCAAGGATGTTAGTTTATTCATCTACAGCACATGGAAGCGGAGGACTTTGTACAAAGCAAAAAAGACATTTTTTTCTCCGTAAACATGCTTCTATAACAGTGATGTGTGAAATGCTAAGGCCCGCAGGGGACCATTAAAGACAAACTACGCTGTTTGATAATAGGACAGAGCGTAAAATACACCTAAATGTGTCAGCATCTCGGGCTACTTATCATCACATGCATAATGAGCACCGTAGCTCATATTACGACCACATCGATAACATTTTTACAACATCATTGCTCCAGCCTCTGGGACAGACGCTGGCCCATTTAATGAGGTTTATAATGATACATGCCTTCCTACGCCCTTTCATCAGTCTCTAAATTGGCACTAAAGGGTTTCGAGTTGACCTATTTACTCATTGTGCTTCTGATCTGGTTAATACGGTGACATTGTGGTGGCACATAACCGTACGCCCACAAACGTGCACCCACGTGTCAGGATTTGATGGCGTGTATTATCCGTGTGCTGCGGAGGCCAAGAATGAGGTGGTTAGAGATAGCAGTGATATTCAAATAAGCACATTTAGAAACACATTGAGCCGCAGCATTGCTTTAGATACGGGGAGAGAAAAAATAAAATGAGGATGTAAAGAACAATTTGAAAGCGTGCATGTGTGTGCTTCTGTGTGTGTGGCCCGGGAGTGCATCTGTATCCCAGGGTCATGCGGTCAGATGTATGGTCACGGTCTCCAGGTCTGGGTCCCCAGGTCTCAGTGTAAGACTGATGAGGAGGATATTTCATCTCTTCTCCCCCCCACAGGCTTCTGCGTGTTTGTGTATATCAGTGTGTGCGTTGGTAGATGTGTGTGTGTGTGTGTGTGTGCGGGGTGTTTTGAACTCCACCGAGCAGGTGGCGAGATACCATCCTAATACGGTGGCGTGGCAGATGGCAGAGCGCGCCACCTGCATCCCCTCTAGACCTCCAGGACAGACCACTGCATCACCTCACTGACCAACCGGCACACACACATTTAGATCTGCTGAGTGCCAGCACATATGGGACCATTAAATGCTCCCACTATATGTGTGTGTGGAATGACCAGGAAAAAAGCAAAATCAGGCTGTGCCCGTCTAATCAACCCGTTCTCACTCCCAACTCGTCAAACACCGCTGATTGGTCAGTGCCAATTGCTCAGTGCCCCTTGGCACGGGAGCACACTTTAGCAACGGTATGTGACGAACCAGGCTTTCAACTAACTCCAATGTAAACCCACCCCGTGGTGTTCGGTCGGAACAAGTGGTGTAGTATTAATAGCGAGAGAGACCGTTCAGGGCGGGCAAGGTAGGTGGTGGGTGGGTCAAACAAACACGACTTTCAACCAGGAGACCGGTGTTCGTGTCCCCTGTGAAACTAAAAGTAACGTTTACTTATTTTGTCATGTCAGTCGTTTAGTATCGCCAGCCCCGAGAGTCACGTGAGTCGTTATTCAGTGAAGTTAACATCAACCTAAGTAAGTGGTTGTGTTGCCTAAACTTAACTTCCTGTGAAAATGGAAGTTTATTTTGAAAGGACACTATGCATGTAACGAGGGTATATTGACACCCTGTCCTTGGTCCGTCTAAAAGTAACGCAAGAGGGGTACCCCGTGCATCGGTCTCTGATGCCGAGGGACACTGACCAAGCGGCGGTATTTGACGAGTTGGGAGTGAGAATGAGTTGGATGGAACACCCATTCAAAGCAATGAAAGCCTTTCAGGACATTTTTGTAATCCATGTTTACCTCTGTTGAGGTAAAATCTACTATATATATATGAAGCGATAAGTGCAAATGTTTGGTATTACTACATATGAATTGTTGAGTTGCCCTGTATATAGATACCTATGCAGTTAGCTACAGTTAAGGAAGCTACTTCCTGTTTGTATGTAAAATGTGAGCTTTGGGATGCTTGTGCTGACAGCCCAAATGTACAGTCAGAATTGCAACAGTTGTGAAACCCAGGTTGAAAAAATACTTGAATTTAATGCTTTTTTATGCATCTGTATTTGTCATATTTTGTTTTACCACTTTAATCACAAATAGAAATTCAGCAAGGGAAACACTCTCTGTGACAGCTTTTTCTTAGTACCGTAATGAAAAATAATTTGGCAATATCCTCAGCTACATAACCACTCCCTCTGCACCTATTTATCCTAACCGCATTAGATCTCCTTTTTAACATTCAAGTGCTTCTACTCCACACTCTGTGGTCAGAAAACTGTGAAGTCTTTATAGAAACAGAATATTGGTCAAAGCCTTGGAAGTATCCAGCCACGGGAATTAATTTAGTGTCTTTTACAATGTTTATTCAATTACAGCTGGTATGTGCCTGGGACAGATTTTCCCTTGTTTCTTTCAAAGGTTAAAGGCAATTTATTGCCTATTTGGATAGTTTCCTCCCAATTTCGACTGAAATTTGATTATGATTGTTTAATCGGGTTTAGAAGAGACAAAGGCAGCTTGTGGTTCATTGTAGTTCACCTCATTTTCTTCCCTAATAATTCAGAAACACTCACTGAGACATGCGGTCTTCATTGTCGGTTCCCACACATACTTTATGAGCCCATTATTTAACACAGGGTCCTTGTTTCTAACAAACACAAACAACATTTTTCTTTTTTTTAAATTTCCACAGATTCCAGGCCCTCAGTACATTGTCATGCACAAAACATTCATCAGACAAATCAAAGTAGCTTTCCATAATGAATGGCCAACACTGTTTGTTTACATCTGCTATCATCCAGTTAAAAGCTTCCCTTCAGATCAGTGTGACCTTTGAAAGCACTCGGCACAGCTCTGAGCAAGAGTTTTCTGGATGCAATATGTTCTATAATTATGCTCATATGCCTCCATGCTAATTTACTGGCTTCTGTGATAGGGTTTCCTTTCAATTTCCATGTCTGTTACTGTATGAAGGCAATAGGATGTATCCTAATGACTGTGGTGATGCTCTGATGTCTCTGCCAGCGCCACCGTGAGGTTGACAGTTGTGGATTTCAGGGAAATGTTTGGACAACTGTTCATTGGATTGACATGAGATTTTGTACAGACATAACCCCTGAATTATAATGCCCCAATCCCAATGTCTCCCCCTCCCACACCCCCAAAGGCATTAAGCCCTGAACCCTCAGGGACTTGACTGACGTCACCTGGTAAATGGTCGAGTTGAGAGGCTGCAAGGGCTTGAAATGGTATTAATATGAATGGGACAGCACTTTGCGGGGACATATCACGTTACTTTGACGACAGCAATGGTGGCTTTTATTTTACATTTTTTACTGCCTATTTGAACATCTTCCAGGCTCTTGCCTTACGAGACTATAGGGAGCTGTCAAAATCTATTTACTTCAAACTTCATTAAGCAAAATTAAAAGAAGCGGTTGCTGAATAAACCAGGTGTGTAATATAGTCTAATGCTTGCATTCCTCTTATTTCATGTGTTTTTGAATACCCATGTGTCGGGGGTTTTTTACACCTCTGGGCTTCCCCTGGTACTCTGCATTTAATGTCACAACACGATGAATTGTGGGTAATTCCCTCAGGCAAGGTGTGCAGAAATGCGGACTTACGGAAAATTTTCATAAAGGGCTCAAAATATCTGCTTCACAGACTTTGCGGGAACGCACCTCAAAGTCGTGGACATTGGATTTGCAATGACTTAATTGGTGATCCCTTAACTTGTCTTCTAGCACCAGCATCAGGTCAAAATGTTAATTTGCCAGAGGCTATAAACTATTGGACATCCCCATGAGCCTCAGCTTTACTTTACGTTTAGTGCTAATTAGAAGACCTAAACTAAGACAGTGAACATGGTAAACCTACCTGCACGAATGTAAGCATAGTCATTGTGAGCATTTTAGCATGCTGACGTTAGTATTAATCACAGCCGTGCCCAAGTACAACCTTGGGTTGCAAACTGTCCTATATCAGCCGGTCGTCCCCTATTTTGGGCTGAATTGGTTTGTCCAAAAGGAAAAACCTCCCTTTTCCCATATTGACTGTTTCTCTGCTCTGTCCAGCAGACACTCTTACAGATCCTAGATCTGATACAACAGCAGTACAGATGTGCTGATGTGCTGAACACATCACAAGTGAGATCACCTGTCCTCCGATCACAGGCCCCCTCATGTGCTTTAGTTGTGTATAGAGTAAATGTGCAAATTCCTGCCAAAAAAAAAAGAAAAAGTTTTGTTGATGTCTGGTGGTGTTCGGTCGGTTTGGCATGAGCAAATATGGATTAACCTACAAAAAAGAGCTGACTGTGTAGCTGCAACAAACAATGGAAAGCAAACAAGATGTGGGTTAAGCCCGTCAGCTGTGCCTTCTGTACTTTATGCAGTCAGGAATTCTCAATTGGCCATGGAAGTGAGAATGACCTAACTCAGCATGCTTCCACAGAACTGCACAGGACAGCCACAATAACTAAAAGGTGCAAGCACTATCGGTGAATTCTTTAGCCCCGTTTACACCACAGGAACATCCTAGGAACTAAGAACCTGTTGAGGAACTCATTGCATTTGGACCGCAAGGACCAGGGTCTAAATTAAGTTGCGGGGACATTTTATGGGCCCTAAAAAGGCCGTGGTCGGTGGATAGTATTTTCTGAAAGTACCGGAACTTTCGGGTTGGAGTTTTTAGCGATGACCGTTGCTGAATGGCAAAACACACACACAGCGCCGCTGCTTCAAACCACTTCATTCCTAAAATAAGGAAGTACTCTAGTATCGATTTAGGACCATTCTAAGACGAGGAGAGAGCATTTCTTTTTGTTTGATTACATTAAAAGTAAAGTTAGGCTCTGCTGTCGACCTCTCGATTCAGTGTGTCCACCCGTTTCATCTAATAAAAGAAGAAAAGGTTTATTTTTTTATTAGATGAAACAGGCGGACACACTGAAGTGCTGGCTGCAGAGTGTGTTTACTGCTGTGACCGCCAGCAGCCCATGTCATGTTGCTTTTTCATATGTCAGCAGACTAATTTGGCAAATCTTAGCAGGTCTTTAGATCACGGTGGAAATGCAGACAACAGTGGGCTGAAGGAACCTTTTAGTTCCTTTAAAAGTAGTTCCAGGGACTAAAAATCCACTTGTGACAAAATCGCTGCAAATGAAGCCTTGCATGTGTACCATACGGTTAAACACAGACTCAGCTACAACAGGACAGACTGTCTTGTTAAGCTCAACGTTGTTTTGTTTGATGACTCAAATGTTGAGAAGAAGATACACTTGGGAAGAACAAAAGCTGAGATTATTACAATGAGTGTTTTAGGACCAAAGATTGTGCGAGATATTTTGGACATTCTGTCCTTGACCGAAGGTGAGCCTTTGTATTTCTCAGTTGCCACCGATGGAAAATGTTCCCAGTGTGCGTGAGATATTTCTCTGTATCTGATGGGAGTGCAGCGCAAGTTGTTTGACTTCTATGAAGACAAGTGATGGAACTTGCAAATGGCATAGCCTACATCAAGCTCTGGTGAACTGTCTGGAAAAGCATGAACTGGATATCAGACATATCACAGCATATGCAGCAGATAATGCAAATGTCAGCACGGAGCTGATCAAAAAATGAACTTCAAACATCTGTGAACTGTGACTTGTCATGTAAGGACTACTCTCTGGCTGTGCAGAATGACAAAGGACTGCTTGAATCAGTCAAGAGCAGCAAAAAATATCCATGGAAAAAGTAGACATTGGGAGTCACGAAGTCTCACTTTATCTCCTCTATTGTATTTGAAAGGTTTTAGGTTTTTTTTGCAGTAAAGGTCCAAATTGTGATTTCTCCGACCGTTTATTTTGAGGTTTATTTACATGAGCTTTATAATTATACTAAATAATACCGTTTTATATTAAATAGAATTTGCAATTTTTTTTGCCTTTCCAATTGAAAAAAAAATGAATACTGTATATTCACACAACGCCTTCATCCATCCCTCACACATCAACAGTACCGCTATTCTCCTTCACACTCTGGTTACATCCCGCATTGATTACTGTTACTCCTTTTTCCACAAACTTCAACTGGTCCAGAACTCTGCCGCTCGCATCATCACCACAACCCCCTCCATTAATCACATCACTCTTGTCCTTCAGCATCTTCATTGGCTCCCGGTTAAATACCGCATTGATTTCAAGATTCTGCTACTCACCTTGAAGGCCATCCATAACCCACGCTCCCCAGTAGCTCTCTGAACTCCTGCATATCAACACACCCATCCGCACTCTCAGGTCTTCTTCTTCCATCCACCTCACTGCGCCACCCACCCGCTTGACCACCACGGGGTCTAGAGCCTTTAGCCGCTCTGCCCCCTCGCCTCTGGAGCTCCCTCCCACTAGACATCTGTGACATTGACTCTCTCTCCGCTTTCAAATCTCATCTCAAAACACATCTGTTTAAACTGGAATATTCACTTTGATCATTATCCACCTGCGCCCACGAATCCTCGGTACATAATGATTTTATACACTGTAAATTTGTTTTGTTCATTTTATTATTTATTGTTACATTGTTATTCATTTTTTAACTCTGCCTTGTAAGGTGACCTTGAGTGTTTTGAAAGACGCCCATGAATAAAATGTATTATTATTATTACAACACCATACCCACACCACCGTGGCACTGTGCATTGTGACACACCACCTTTTGTCCCTTATTTGGTAGTGAGAAAGTTGGCAACCTTAGCATAACCTCACAGAGCCACTAAGGAGTCTTACTGGTGTCAGGCAAAACTAATTTTAGAGTCAGTGGGATTGCATACAAAATGGAAAGACGCGATTGCACACAAATTCACCTGGAGCTGTGTACATTGACGTGAGGACGCATCTCCAAGTGTTGAAAAATGTTCCAACTTAAGCAAAAAATATGGCTTTATGAATCTGATTCATAAACATACAGAGACAACAGTAAAAACTAGAGTGTCCGGTGAGTTTAGTGAGAAGCTAAGCCGAACACAAACACACGGTGACATTGGCTTTGCTTTCTGTCTGCACCAGGTGGCAAACGCCGGTTCTGAAAAGTGAAGCCATTGAGGAAGTCCCTTTACCTGCATTCTTTCTAATGGCCAGCAGGGGGCGACTCCTCTGGTTGCAAAAATAAGTCAGATTGTATAGAAGTCTACAAGAAAATGAGCCTACTTCACACTTGAATTATTACCTCAGTAAACATTATAAAAATGAGTTTATGGTCTCAATCGCTAGTTTCAAGTCTTCTTCAATACAGCATGATGTTCATTTAGTAAATTATGGTCCTATTTAGAGTGAACTAGATGATAAAGCAGGGGATGCTTTAGGGCGTGGCCACCCTGTGATTGACAGGCTGATACCACGGCGTTGTACGGTCTGGAAGTTGTCCGTGTTTTCGTCTTACAACTTTAACCCTTTCACAGTGTGTTTTCAGTTCGTGAAAGTTAATTGTAACATTTTGGTTGTCTATCTTATTCAGCATTCGGTTGTTCTCAGCTCCACCTTCTCGTGTCACTTCTGGTTGCCAATAAACAAGATGGCAACGGCCAAAATGCAATACTCAAGGCTTCAAAACGGCAGTCTAAAAACCAATGGGTGACGTCACGGTTACTACGTCCACTTCTTACAGTCTATGGTCTGAACACACCTATAGTCTTGTTTAATTCTAGCTAGCTGTCTAGGCCATTTACACAGTCCATGCATCTTTTCATGCTTATAATCTCTTTTGTCACCTATGTACACACATAAATGACTGCGTATTGGCCTGTGAGCTTGTGTAAGATGCTTCTGATCCAGTCACCGAGGACCTGAAGCCCTTTGCTGTCGTGCTGCTGATGCGTTGCTTTTACGGCACCGCCAATGAGGACTTGGTGTAACAGATATTCCGGGAGACAGAGCAGGAGAGAGACATGGATGTGGGGCACGTCACATATTATTTGCTATAATCACATATTCACTTCAAAATACACACATGTACATTTTTCTGAATACAACTCCTCCTCTTCATGTTCAGACAGTATTTCCTATCTCCAGCCAGCCATTCATTTCTCTCTCTCTCTGGTTCAGGCATAACTGCCCTAGCAAAACCACTTTAGCTCAGCTCATTTCACACTGACTATAAGCAGACCCATGCAACTCATCTAAAAGAATAGAGGAGAGCGAGGAAAACGGGCTCCATTTCAAGCCTGGCTGGTGTCGAGCTGATGATATGATTGTATGCAGGGATGTAGGCCTACACGGTGTACAAAGTGAAACAGAGAAGTACCAGGACCATATTCAGAATGGATCTACATAATTCATGATGTGCATAGGAGGATTGTGAATACCAATCCAAAAAGTCATTACATTAGTTATTCAAAAGTTAAATTAATGTGTCATGTTAGCACATGTATTCACAAATCTATCATTGAGAGTTACATCGACAGAATGGCAGAAAACGACAAAAGACAGACAATCAAGTAGAATAAAAGATACACATACACGTTTCAATCGAATGAGTAGATTATTACTACAATAACTAATCAATAAGTAATAACTGACATTACATCTGCAAACCCCAGACATTTGTATGTCAGGGCATTTGTTAACAGTATTTGACATACAAAGATTACATACTAAATCCCTTACTGCAGGGTATAAGTAAGGAGCAGTATGTACCATACTAATGTAATATGCCAATGTTACACAGAGTGCTGACTTTCTTTCACATAAACTTTTATACTCATTCATTTCAGCTGTAGTTATGACCAGAGAGAAAATAAATGATAAAATGTCATTATTGCGAATAAGGATAACAACAAAAATACAGTAGCAATATGCAGTGGACTGTGAGCTGGCAACCATGGATGTCAACAATGCAGGATTTTTAAGCATTTTCCAAATCAGCTTTGCAAATATGTCATGGGTGATGGAAATACACTGGATGGAAACACACATTCTGGTGAGAAACAGCAAATAAAACCCTAACTTTTGTTTGAATACAAGAAAAACCCTTAAAGGGTACCTTTAAAGCTATGGTTGGTAAAGTCTGTTTATTGCACGGGGCCTTGGGAAAATGGGCTTTTGTTTTTGGGGAACAGACTTTTTTGGGTCCAACGGCACATTTTTCGGACTATTGGTGGTTTGGAATAACAATGGGCCATCCCCTTCTCAACACCCAATAATGTACGACAAACACTACTACCTAAAAACAACCAAATAAAGGACAATATATGGTTTTAGATCGCCCAGCAGCTGGGATACGATGAATATGGTAATGTAGCTGATATGCGCTTGCTAACGTTATATGTTTGTCACGGAACGGGGCTAGCCACAACAGCTACCGTTAGCGTCAACATCACATTTGGGGTCTGAGTAGTTGATGTATTGTGTAGTTAGCCTGTTAGACATTCTGTCTGGATAGGTTTGTGTTGTGTCGAGTAGACACAACACTATTTAGGAGGGAACTCACTGCGGAAATGGAACACGGCAATGCGGATAATTCACACCGGACTCGGTGTGCATAGTTGTCAACGTTTCCCGTAACGCAATTTCGCATTGTGGTGCAGTGGTGAGAAACGGCTTTCAAGCATGTAAGCATGTTCTAGTAGAAACCCAAAATACAAGTACAGTATGTACCTGGAAATGAACATGATGTCCCCTTTAAATCACATTAAAATTACAACAAACATCAAGGAGGACATAAGAATACATAGAGAGTGAGTAAGGCCTAGCACATAGACAAGATTCGTTGGACTGTTCATGTTCTGTAGTCGGAGGCAGGAACAGGAACCACTAACAGTGTAACACTGATGACTACTAATGAACTGCCCTTTCCTGCACTTCATACTTTATCGTCTGCCTATATCTGGAGACATATCTGACTAATCTCTGCATGGAAAATTCCCTCAGATGACACCAGCTAACTAACCCTTTACCTTCATTAGTCGCTTGAACGTGTGCGCCTTGTTTCCTGCCATGGTAGACTGCATTCATGTACATGCTGTCAAATGCATGACTGATTTTCACTGTTTTTAACACGCCGCTTTTAAACATTACGTCCAAAATGCACAAGGGACACCATCAACCCGATTTTTTTTTTTCTCTTTTTCAAAACATGCATCAAACTCATTGTTCGTGACTTTGAACCCATGCGGTTAAGATGAAAAGCCACTCTTTGCCCTCCACAGGTATTCCTCCGCTGCTCAAATTAACACACTAATGTACTTTTTAAAAACATATGCTTGCAGATTAACTGTAATGAATGAGTGCCTGCTTCATATTGGAGCACATCATTAAAATCACACCTCTTTGGTTTGTCGCTGCAGGACCTCGAGGACCCACAGGTGTGACGGGATTGGCTCCAGCTGGGCCTCATTTGCATATCTAATGCAATCAGGCACCTAATAGACCTGATTTTGTCCTGGGATCACTCTCCAAACACTCAGACGCCAATCAAATGACTTTACCTGTCAGGTTCATGCGTGAATTATGGCGTCATATGATTTTCCCTGGAATTGTACCTCTACTTTGATGTCTGTCTCTTGTATGTGAGTAGATATGTGTGTTTGTACAGTACATGTAGGACTAGGTGTGTGTGTGTCAGTGGGACTAACAAGTCAAGCCACTTGAATATTCTCTCTGCTGTGTTTGGTCCCTATGTGGCTACATTTATGCAAATACAGCCTTTTTATATAAATTCTGACTATAATGTATGGAGATTCGGCACAGCACCATTTTGAAAGCACTTTGAAAGCGGGGCTCCCCAAGGGTGCGAGAATCTCTTCCGTGTGTAAATGTGTGTTTGTTCGCGCTTGCATTTCTCTATGTGTGTGTGTCCTGTGTTTGTAGCGCGCCGAGCCCAGGGACATCAGCGATGCCACCACTGTCCCAGTTTCTCACATCCCTCTTAAAAAACATGTTGATTCAGACAAACCTCCTCTTCCTCCTCCTCTGCTCCTCTCATTCCCCCCAACACACACACACACACACTCTCCTCTTGGGATGGACTGGAGGAGACGAACAACCACAGCAGACGTTCATCACCCACAGCCAGGGTGTTTGATTTTCCACTTCTTTTTTCCCCACTTTATTTTACTATTCCAAATCATCTCTTCCCCCCACTGACTTCCACGAGAAACGACGAGGAAGCTCGTCAATATAGGAAAAAACAGCTGGAGCACGCTTGTTTCTTGTGTGTTATTTTTACAGTAACTAGTCAACCGCACTGCAAAATGTAGACTCCCGAGAGATCTCGTGGGTGCATCAACACACGGTGGTAGCCATCAAATGGTCCCCCCATCTTGCTTCTACCAATCAGTAGTGCTGCAATATAGCTGCTGCAGCGGATTCTTTCTCAAATGTTGTAAAAGTGAGTAGGTGTGGGGAAAGTATTATAATGTGTCTCAAATGACTTGTTGCCAGACCTTCGCCAGCTTTACACTGCTTCAAAAAGGTACTTTTTTTATGCAGTCAGATGGCAATCCACAGGGGGAAGTGGTGGGACCAACAGCAGTGTACTGTTGCTATAGAGCCCCAAAGTGTTCAATATTAGATGAACAAAAAAAAAACACTTTGGAATACATAATGATATGAATAAATTGTGTACATGTTGGGAATTGTTGGCAAGTGGACTCAATGCAGACCAGGATAGAGTTGAACAGGGTTATTGCAGGAGTTACTGAAGCAGGAGATGACCGGGATGAGTGAATGTAATGTGCTGTAATTTGTCAATACAATGTTCACGTCCTTTTTGTAAAACAATTAGTGAACTGTTCGTCATAACTTTTTTTTTTTATTTGTGAACAAATTTAATTATTGAAACATTGCTTAAAAGTTTTCTGAATCTGTTCTTTTAGGGCAAACATTTCCAGAAGAATTAAATATTCAGACGAAGGCTGTGATACGTGTAAATAATAAAATAATCAATTAACTAGTAATTGTGAAAGAAAATTGCATAGTTTCAAGTAAAAAAACTTTTTCTTTTTTTCTTTGGGTTGGACCTCCGAACCCAATATCTCCTAGTGTCTTTTATTCACTGTAGAAATTCTGAATGTGTCTCTTTATCCTGCTACATAATCTGTAGGAGCATCCTGACTGGGACACTGCTACTTAAATCTGAATGATACCCTACTATAGGCTACAAATAACACACTATAAACACTATGGGAAATGTAAAAAACACACCACCTTAACCTTATAATGTTCCAGTTGGAATATTATAGGCCTACTACAGAAGATGCATAGCCCAAGTATAATAATATATCAATGAAACCACAGCCGATTATGACTGACACAGTATAACATGCTTAAAGAAATAATGAATAAATAAATAGGATTAAGTCGCAACATATTGCTGACACCAGCCGCCGACACGCATGCCAACATGTGCATAAGAGAGTACTGGCACTTATTTTTTCCCACTTGAACCCAAAAGTCACAAGAAATCACAGTGTGTCCAGACCAAATATCTACTTAAAAGGTTCTGATATTTTAACCAAAATAGGCCATTACAACTATTGGCTACGCCTCAATGCGCCACAGTTTAATCATACAGTACAAGCCTAAGTAAATAAAGCAACCTGTTACATGAATCATTCAATATTTAATCCAGCATACAGAGCCCGATATACATTGTGTGATATTCCTTTTACTCTTTTTATGTATGTATCTTCTTTCTCTACTCTTGTTAAGCTTTGTTGACCTTGTTTTTAGCTTCATTTCTATTTCCATATGTACACCGAGAGCAGAATAACCAGCGTGAAATTCCTGGAACACTATGCGTGGGCCTACTCATACCTGGCCAATCAAGCTGATTCTGATCCAACAAGACAAACATTAACAGCATCACAAAGCCTGGCACGGCGGCCACATGTACACACAAACCACTGACAGACGCAACAGTGTCATTAATAAAGCGTATGGACAGAGCACCAGCTTTAACATTTAAAAATATACTTTAACAAAGCCTGGCACGGCAGCCACATCAAAGAATGTATCTTGCCAAGAACTGAAAGTAAATTGCTCATTCCATTGCAAGATCAGCACTCAGCAGCAAAGCTACACAGTCCAAAATGGCAGCAGCAGCCGTTGTAAAAAAAAAAAACACAGAGTTTCGTCTCTTTACTTCTATACTATTTGTTGCCGTTTCCAACAGGAAACAACATGACAGTCTGCTCGTAAACTTTCTGTTATTCCATCTGAACAATCCACCAAAATCTACTTCGTAAAACCTTTGAAGCGAGAAATAGGCTATGCCACTGCTGAATCTCGTTTCATTTTAGAACTAGATCGCCTAGTTTCACAGCTTGGTCCAAGTTTTGAGAGGCGGACGCGTTGCAATGGACAGGCTCATTTGCATAAAGGACTGTTCCACGCTTTTTAATTTTGAAAGAGCAATGGCCAATGAGGAAACTCAAACACTCGGCCGACCAATCGTGTAACTTCATCTCTCTGTCACTCACTCAGTGACAGACTTATTAGTTTCTAGGACTGACCCTCTACGTCCAGCCAAAAATATACTTTAACATAGCCTTGCACAGCGGCCACATATTCACACACACACACACACACACACACACACACACACACACACACACACACACACACACACACACACACACACACACACACACACACACACACAGCTGGCAGCAACATCAGCATAAAATCCAATTGTACACCAAACAAAAACTAAACCCAGTAAACAACAATATTGAAATTGTAAATGAGCTTACTTTTGATGATTGCGACAGGGGACGATGGGGCTTGGTGTTGTTTGGTGTCTCTTTCAAAGCAGAGCAGCGACAAAGAGTTCAGTCTGATGTGATGCCCTGATGCCAGTTTTTATCCGACTGACCGTTGAAAAAGAGTCTTACACCAGCAGGCCTACAGCTCATCATGGATAGGGTGACACGGGGCCACATAGTGTTACGTATCGTTATTGCTTGGCACTTGTTGAAGAGAAACTGCCGCAGGATTAGGTCTTGGTTGAGAAGGATGGCTGACTTCCTCCTGCTCCTCAGGCTTCTGTTCCTCAATGCACCGGTGTTTCGGTTCAACGAGTTATCTGGTGTTTTGTAGGAGAGACATGGTTGGAGGGAATGAGTTGGCAAGAGAGCAATATCAACAAGTAGGTTGTACTGGTACAAGAGTTTCGGCCTGAAGACAAATACCACTGAGACTGGAACAATGATGTGATGGTGAGTGGAAGGAAAGCTGGGGTTGATTTACTGTGGCTTGATGAACTGATTGTAGCCAGGTGAGCCAGGAGAGGTGATGAGCTGATTGCAAGCGGGTCGAGGTGAGCGGCAGGACAGGAAGGAGACTCACACACACACACACAATCACACACACACAAACGGAGTGAGGAACACAGGGAAACACATGGCAGAGTAGTAAGTAGTAGTAGCAGTAAATTTGAAATAATGTTAAAAATTATTAAAACTCAACTCAATATTATAACATTTATTTCCCGATGACAATGCCAAATTTAAATCTATATTTGTTTGCACCACTGGCTGAATTCAAGATAACTGCTACTGAATGTTCGTCCGTCTCCCAGAGCTGCGTCCACTCTCCTCCCAGCAAAGCAGCCTCCCGGCGGCAGGGAGGGCGAAACGAAAAAAATCGTTTTCTCGTTTCTGCCACTTTGAATTTAATCCAATAAACAAACTCAAAATGCACATCGACCCTTTTCCTTCAACGCGATTGACAAGCCCTCAGGGCAGCTCTACTTCTTCGTCCCCTCATGTTGGAATGAGGGCAGACTGGACGCTACAGTGATTCACTATCGCCTCTTGAGGTACAAGACAGGACGGGCCGCGGCTAGCTGGTTAGCATGTTCATTTCAGTAGATATCTCTGCAACACAATCATGGATGCATGAAGAGAACTGGATACAGCGTTGTAGGCGGGCTCCAGTTCATTGCTATGAAAGTTGCTCAGTGGCGCATGAAGAAAAAAAATTATCCGCAGAGCAGACATCTCTTTCATAATGTAAGTCTATGTGAAAAAGTCACATTACGGGACAGACACGAAGGGTGTAATTCCACTGTTTGGCCACTACAGAAATTTGCTTCACAGCCCGGCGCTCTTCCTGGTGGCTTGAAAACAACACGTAGATGTCTTGGACATAATGTCAACACTGTAGCCTCTTCATATTCTCTTGATAATGTTTTAAACTAAAAATATGCCCATGTCTTACACATTGGACCTTTAACACTAGCTCTTCGCTTTGATGCTGAGTAATTAATTTAAGGTCACAGCCCCATCTGGCTATTAGTCAGATATAGGCAGCCTTGTTAAGCTATAAGCAAACGGTGAGGTTAGCCGATATATCTGTGTACTGTGTTTATTTACAGCAGCAGCCTCAAGTTGGTTAATTCAGAAGTACTCTGACCTTGCTGTGGTAGCACTTGTTGAGCTTGCTTAATCAGAATCAGAAATACTTTATTGACCCCCGGCGCGTTACAGTTGCTCTTATATAAACATAAAGAAATGTAAGAAAATACAAATAAAGGAGTACGTAACATGTGAATTATGTACATAATACTACAATATAAACACAATATATGTAAAAAAATATAAGTAAGTAATACAATTTAAAATAAGAAATGAGAATATAAGAAACACAAAATATGCACACATATTTGCATTAAGACGTGCAATATATAACTTATAACCACAAAAATAAGAAAATAAGTAAATACAAAATGCTTATAAGTAAATACAAAATGCTGAGAAGAGGGAGCTATTAAGTGTGTTGAAATGCCAGAATGGTATAAATCAGAATTAAATAAGAGTATTTCTTGAAATATACAGTATAAATGCAGTATTATTGATAGTATTGCACAAATTACAGTACAATGCAGTTGAGTTAAGTCAGTATTGTATAATAAAACTCATTGGAAAAGAAATGTCATTATGAAATAAAAAAAAATCTTTTCGAAAAAGGCTTTTTGAATACAAATTTTTACATCCAGTTTAAATCATTTATTAAATAATTACTAAACTTACAGTTACCCTCATTCCCCTGGTATGTGATTTAAAAAGCTTCTGAATTTATAATAATTTTACTTTATAATCAGTGGTTCAAATAAGGGACTGACACTTTTTTATCAGTGAGTAATCTCCATCAACCCTTCTTTGTAGACCAAAGAAGATCTGCTTTTCCCAAAATTAAACTGAAATTCCATCGCTCTGTGTTTCATCATGGCTTTCCTTGACCTTACAAAGCACAATCTGCAAATTCTTTTTCATCTTTTACAACTTTGTAGAAGGATGTTTTAATGCTTTAGTTCAGAACATTATTAGCTGTGATGGTGTTTGACGGGCGTTTCACCTCCTTTGTCAGACAGCGGCTAGAGAAACATTCCTCATCTGCAGATGGTAGTTTGGAACAAGATTTCAGAGATAAGACCCTCTGTGTCTGAACTCACTTGCCAAACCCACTGCATATCGATCTATATCCTGTGCATGAAGGGCTTGTATGTGTGCTCATGCGTGTGTGTGTGTGTGTAATCATATGACTCACAACTCAGAGATAGCTAACGAAAGTAGGTTACCTCAGGCATTAGTTATGGTGAGTTCCTCTTGACATAGGTGCAGATTGACAGATTTTGTGTGTGTGTGTGTGTATCTTTGCGAGTGTGTGCCTACATGCTTGTGTGTGCATACATGGATTTGAGTGTGTGTGTGTGTGTGTGTGTGTGTGTGTGTGTATGCTCCTTCTGGCGCAGCAGCAGATTGCTGAGCAGACAAATGTGTCCATCAGCCAGAGACTCCAGGCCTTCAACTCTGACTAATCGACACAACAGAGAGAAGTGTGTGTGTGTATTTGTGTGTGTGTGTGTGTGTGTGTGTGTGTGTGGGTGGGGGGGATTGAGTGGAGAAACAAATTTGGATTGTGGGTAAAGGGAGTTACTGTAGGTGAAGGGTGTTCAGAAAGACAGGAAGGGAGGTAGACTCGGAGAGGAAGATATAACATCCCGATAGCACAGTGACCCGAGAACTATGCGTATTGGGGTTGTCAAAGCAAACGTGATTATAATTGCAAATGTGTTTTAATTGATGCAACTTGCGATTTTTAGGTTGTAGTGGGCTCAGTTTTAAAGCAAGAGCGAGTACTGGCATCATATGAAAGTACAAAACCTAGGGAATCCATTGGGGATCAACCATACTAGCTTGTCGGCAAGGAGGTCAAATAACGCTCCAAACTTGCGATACATTTTGGCAAGAAAAAACTGGCATGGCCGTTTTCAAAGGGGTCCCTTGACCTCTGACCTCAAGATATGTGAATGAAAATGGGTTCTATGGGTACCCACAAGTCTCCCCTTTACAGACATGCCCACTTTATGATAATCACATGCAGTTTGGGGCAAGTCATAGTCAAGTCAGCACACTGACACACTGACAGCTGTTGCTGCCTGTTGGGCTGCAGTTTGCCATGTTATGATTTGAGCATATGTTTTATGCTGAATGAAGTACCTGTGAGGGTTTCTGGATAATATCTGTGATTGTTTTTATACATATATTTGCATAGAGCAAGCACATTTGCCCACTCCCTTGTTGATAAGAGTATTAAATATTTGACAAATCTCCCTTTAGGGTACATGTTGAACAGATAAAACTATGCTATTAATTTGGGATTAATCGATTAACTACGAACGATTACATTTCTTAACCGATTGACAGCCCTAGTAATTATGAAAAGTGAAGATGACATGAGTGTCTGACGAGATGGAGAGGAAGAAAAGAAGGAAATTACCAAGCGGAGAGAGATTTAAAAAAAAAGGGAATGACAGGTGGAGGCAAGCAAGAGAATGGGAAATAAAGAATGGAAGAACAGGCAGACCAAACTGACCCTGAGGCCCTAGACTGTGACTAATAAACAAGAAGAGAGGGTAAGAATAAGGGCAGGGGAGGACAGAATGAAGGAGAATAAAAGAGAAGCAAGGACAAGAAAATGGGAAAAGAAAGAAAGACCTACTCTGTCCCCTTAATGAATGATTAAATGGACAAGGGATCATAGCCTTCACCTGTGTGCACTTGTTCAGTGTGTCTCATCAAAAGGCCAGATGATTGAATAAAGCATCTCAACAAAATGTCATCTGTAGCATATCCCTCAAAGCTTTATATTAACAATGGATCAGATGACACTGTGTAATATGAAAGGGGTCTCTCATGGTGACAACCCCACAGAGAATTATCACCTCTATTATCTGCTCTATGAAACTTTTTAGCCTCTTTTAGCTCATTGTTCTGGTTTTCTGGCCGGCAACTCTGCTCTCAGAAACCTGTTTTTCCGAAGCACCAGGAAGTTGTTTTCATTAAAAAAAAGCTCTGAAATTGGATTTTTTGGGTCCAGTGGTGACATTTTTCGTACTATTGGTGTTTCGGAATATCAATAGGCCGTCCTCTTCTCAATACCCAATAATGTACGACAAACACTACTACCTCAACAACCAACTAAAGGACAAGATATAGCTTGAGATCGCCCAGCAGCTGGGATACAATGATGATGGTAATGTAGCTGATATGCACTTGCTTATAGTTAGGTTATATGTTGGTCACGGAATGGGGCTAACCACAACAGCTAGCGTTAGCGGTAACATCACAGTTGGGGTCTGAGTAGTTTATGTATTGTGTAGTTAACGTTAGCCCCTTAGACATTCTCTGTCTGGATACGTTTTTGTTGTGTGGAGTGGACACAAAACTATTGAGGAGGAAACTCATTGCGAAAATGGAACGCGGCAACACGGATAATTCGCACCAGACTCCGTGTGCATTGTTGTCAATAAGGAAAATGCAGATTTTCCCGTACCCTTCATGTGTAGTCATGTTTTCTGCTCCCTAGTGAATGCAAGTCCAATATTCACTCTCTTTTTGACTCAGTTTGGGTCTCCACCAGTTCCTCTTCATATATGACTCTTTAGTTGCTGAAAGCTCCACTATGTTCACCAGACAGTCACCATATTTTGCATGTCTGCTGTTTGGTACACAGCAGTAGCCTACAGGTGATTTGTAGAGCTTATTTGTTGAAAAAAAAAAAAGCTGCTGCCAAAAGTAAGATTAATGAAAGCAGTGAGACTGAACCAAAACAGTGAAGTTGTGAGAAGTGAAACTAAAACAATGAGCTGAAAGATACTAAAATGCTCTGTAGAGCTGAGGGGAGCTGCAGCGTGATAATTCTGTGTGGGTTCGACACTACAAGCGTCCCCTTGCATACTTTTTTCAAACTATTTACACGGTCATTGGATTCATTGTGAATATAGAAATATGAATTATACAGCAGCTTTCAAATTTTTGCAAGTTACACAAATTTCAATCTTCAAAAGTCCTTGAATAATATCATTTTACTCTTAGTTGCATATTTTTGTCATTGATGAACAGAGTGAAAATGTGTCAAGCTGTTTGGAGACAAGAAAACTCTACAGATATTTGATATTGTCATTTATTTCTTGCCACATTTGTTGCTTCAGACTGGACGACACTTTCTTGTCTTATGTTTCTCTTTGGCAGATTCATCGTCTGGCTTCATTTTCTGCTGATCTTTCTAGACGTTGTGATTCATGACTGCTGAGTAAAAACAACAACAATGATAATGGTTTGGATTGCAATCAAGATTTGAGTAACCTGAGCAGGAAAGCCTTGGCATCTTCACTATATTCCTGTTGGACAGAGAGAAAGCACTCAGCGTTTTCTCTCAGTCCTTGAGAATGTTTTTGACACATTCCTCCTAGCATCGCCAAGTTCAAAGCCTGAGTAAAGGAGAATTTGAGAAATACAGAAAAACTTGAAATCTTAGAAGTTTCGAGCAAAACATAATGTGAATTTACACTGAGTATAAGAACGTGGCCACAAAGGGGCAGATATGGAGATGGGTAGAATTAAGATGAAAAGTGTAGACAGAGGGGAGACTTGAGAGAAGGTGGAGTGGGCGTCAGAAGAGAGGCGCAGACGGCCTCGCTGAGAGGGGAAATATTGAACACTGGCGAGAGGCGGGAACGTATCATTTAAAGTGCTCCGTAAATTGGACGGACATGGACTTAGCAACTGTCTGAGAAAAGTGAGAGAGAATGAGGACAGAGGGCGTTGGCTCTATAATGTGTACTGGAGTGTAAAGATATCTGTCGCTTGGAGCTCTGCTTCAGACAGTAACACGCAGAATGAAGACACTCATTAAAAAAGCTGGAAGCGAGGAAGAAAAAAATAATGGACCATGCGGAAAGGAATCAAATCAGAGCCCAGATTTAAATGAAGTGTTGGTGCATTCATCTCTCTCTTCCCGTATGACTGTGTAACTTTTCATCTGCCCGCCTGTCTATCTGCAGACTTCATGGTAGAATTAACTGCTTGTCCTTTTTTGTGCTGCTATAAGACCAATTTAGCTTTTAATAGTGCCCGGGGTCATAAAGTCCAGTAATGGATTGTATAATAACGTTCTGGGTATATCCTGTAATACGGTCATCAGTATGTGATCTGTATATATAAGATCCTCACGGTTGCATGATATAAAATCATAATGATGACCATTGACCTTAGAGAGGGAGTCATTATATTGTAAAATAGCACGGTTATTGCAGCTGCATGTTATTTAAATATATGGTGAAGAAAAATTCAATTGTGAGTGATTTTGCATATGAATGAGGCTTGTAAGTGTTTGGGGAATAACGGCAGAACAGAAAGGGAGTTAAAAAGAAAAAAGAGATGGGACTTGGATATTTTCTTTTTTGTACATTGTTGATTCAGCAAACTCACATTTTCCTATGTAGTTTTGTTAAATGCTTCATTGAAGCATGAACACACACACGTGTTTATGTGCGCCAAAGGAATACTCGCTGCTTTTAGCCTACCCCGTATGTGTACACACGCATACACAAATTCAAGCATGCGTGTCGCAAATGCAGCCCGAGCTGCAGAGTTCAAAGCTTGAACTCCGCCGAGGCAGTCCTGACACAAACACACACACACACACACACGCACACACACACACACACACACACACACACACACACACAAAGGCACAGACAACAACATCTTTACTCAGAGGTCCTGAATCAGCAATACGTTACTTACAGACATTCCCACTGTGGTAAAAATGTTCTACTTACTGTTTTCTTTCTTCAGACACAGGCATACAGTACACACCCATGAATAGAAAAACAAACACGTACACACGCACACACACACACACGGTGGTTTTTGTTACTTCTGAGGACACAGAATAGAACTTTTAGTCCCTTTGAGGCTCACCATCTCAACCACTAACCCTAAAATCAACTATGACGGGTCACTGTGAGGACCGGCCAAAACAAAGTCCTCACAGTCCAAAATACCCTCAGCAGAACAAAGGGATGTCAAGAGATGGTCCTCATGAGTGTATAGCTCAACCCAAAACACACACAGACACACACACATATCCCTGATGGTACAAGGCTATAATTTGGTAACATTCTATTTGCAGAAATGTGCTCTTTTTGCAACATGACGTGTCTGCATATATTCATATTATGTTTTATTAAAGTTGATGTAGATAGAATTGGAGCAAATATGTTTAAAAAAAAGTTATTTTTAAAAATCGGTCACTATATTCTGATGGTAGCGCATTAGACAGATAATCTGAAAACAAGAAAACATGTGCCTCTGTGTCCTCCCGTGCTCCTAATGGCATGGGCAAGATTTCACAGACCAGAGGAAAACAACCAATCAGAGCCGAGCTGGAGCCTTGCTATCTCTTGGCAGCTGTTAATCACTCACTATCTCATCAAACCTGGCAGCGCTGATCAGATACGAATCAATATTCTGTTACTGTAATGCCTATTTCTCGCCTCAAATGTGTTCAGAAACATCTTGTAGTGTACTGTTTAGTTGTAAAATGAGAACGTTTTTGACCCGGCAGCCATGTTGAGATCAGTTGAGGAAATACCAAGCACCGCCCACCAGTATGAGCAAACTATCTCATTTTACAGCTAAACAGTACACTACAAGATGTTTCTGAAAACATTGGAGGTGATAAATAGGCATTACAGTAACAGAATATTGATTCATATTTGATCAGCGCTCCCTAGTTTGACCGTTTGATCGGAGTTGCGAGTGATTGACAGCTGCCTCCGTTGAATGAACAGCCAATAGGAGCGCTCTCTCTCTCTCTGAAATGACCTGTGATTGGCCAAAGTCTCCCATCACAGGCTAAATTTTTTAAAGCCTGAAAACAGAGCCATGAGGAGGTGCAGAAGTCTAGTTTTCTCTCAGAACACTTGAATTACAATATGCTGAAAGGTTATTATGGATTTTTTTCCCAATGATGCCAAAAACATTCTGCCTACTGCAGGTTTAATTCAGTGAACATATTTGAAGGATAATGAACAAAGTAACGTAAACAAATGATATTCCTCTATACTGATGGCTGTTTGAGAGTCTCTGACATGAGATGTATTTGCAACATTTACCACAATATCACTGACTGTTAGCATGTAGATGCCTGTTAACATCCATCCAGGGCCAGGTCACTGTGACAGCAGGTTACGTAGGGTACTGTAGTCCAGATGTTCCACCCCCCAGCAGTTTTTGATCCCGAGGGCGTTAAGACAAATGGAATACCTCCAAAGGATGGCGCCCAGGAGGCATCCTGATCAGATGCCCTAACCACCTCAATGGGCTCCTTTCGACACGAAGGAGCAGCGTCTCTACTCCGAGCTCACTCCGGATGTCTGAGCTCCTCACCCTATCTCTAAGGCTGAACCCAGTCACCCTACGAAGGAAGCTCATTTTGGCCGCTTGTATCTGTGATCTCATTCTTTCAATAACCACCCAAAGCTCATGTCCGTATGGTTGGAATATAGATTGACTGGTACATTTAAAAGCTTTGCCTTCTGACTCAGGTCCCTCTCCACCGTAACGATCCACACCAGTCCACCTGTCGATCTCATGCTCCATTTCATCCTCACTCATGACTAGGACTTGAGAATGAGGGACTGTTAACATGAAATTCACAAATACAGCTGTACCTTTGTCTTTCTTTAGCAGTGCATAAATCAATGTCTTTATCCCTTATAATCAAATTACACAGTCACTCAGGCATTCATAGAACAATAAAATCATCTTCCACATGATTAAAAAAAAGCTGGAACAAATTAAATGATGACAGAGAAACCACTACACCAGAAGGATAACAAGTCTGTTTCTCAATTGTTTTTCAGCAGCTTGAAAGAGTCAAGTCACGAAGCTGATGTTTTTAGGCTTGACTTGACAGAAACAAAGAAGACTTGCAACTTGTCTGTGACTTAAACACTAACAACTTGGGACTTCACTCGTGACTTGAATGGAGTGTCTTTCTATCCCTTCCCAGGCCCCACGATCTGACAATTATGTTATCAAAAAGTATGCAACACACAACCCTGGTGGTTTTGCCGTGAACTTGACTTTGGACTTGTTGGTTTGGACGTTGGACTTGACTCTGGACTTGGATGTTCCAACTTGAGTCAAAATTGAATTCTGTGTGTTTACAAACAGCAGCCGACAACTGTTACATATTATACTTTTTAATGAGACAGGCCTGTGTGACTTTTGTGAATATTTATTTGTGTACTGATATACAGCAAATTTCTCTTCTTTCTTTCACAACCCCTCCCTTACAATAATAATGATAAAAAAATTAGGGCTAACAATCAATACAAATATTTAATCGTGATTAATCACATGATTGTCCATAGTTAATTGCGATTATTCACAAATTAGTTACACATTTTGTATCTGTTCAAAATGTACCTTAAAGCAAGATTTGTGTTTAATACTCTTATCAACATGGGAGTGGACAAAATTTGCTTGCTTTATGCAAATATATGTATATATTTATTATTGGAAATCAACTAAAAACACAAAACATGACAGATATTGTCCAGAAACACTAACAGGTAATGCATTTGGTATAAAAAAAAAATATGTTCAAATCATAACATGGCAAACTTAAGTCCAACAGGCAACAACAGCTGTCAGTGTGTCAGTGTGCTTACTTGACTATGACTTGACCCAAACTGCATGTGATTATCATAAAGTGGGCATGTCTGTAAAGAGGAGACTCGTGGGTACCCATAGAACCCATTTTCAGGTCAAAGGACCCCTTTGAAAATGGCCATGCCAGTTTTTCCTCTCCAAAATGTAGTGTAAGTTTGGAGCGTTATTTAACCACCTTCTTGTCAAGGTTGTATGACATGGTTGTTGCCAATGGATTCCTTTGGTTTTTCTAGTTTCATATGATGCCAGTGTAGCGCTGCAGGTATTTACAGATAGCTAGGACCAGTTCTAGGTTCTGAGGAGCAGTTTAGAACTAGCACTCAAGAATAACAGACAACAGACCAAGAAGTAAGTTTGAACTACCGGCTTATTTATATAGAAAAGTTAGTAGTACACATACACATTAATTGGTACCAAAATCACACATTTCACACACCACACAGGAATTGTGCGCTTAAATCCCTGGAAAACATTGAAAATAAAACCCCAAATCTCATCAAACGTGTATTTCTCCCTATTCTATTTCATTCTGGTTTGATATAAACCTATTTAAGTTCAGGAGAATTTTTTCAACTTAGGCGCCTTTAAGTTGTAATTTAGTTTCTAGTTTTTTCTTTAAATTGACTCAGTACTAAGTTCTAATTTTTTATCTCAGTTAGCCCTTTTCATGACCTTAGTTATATTTCTCTTTAGTTCACTTAACCATTAAGTGAATACAATTACAGTAACACAACCTCTTTGTATCACCAATTCGGCACACAATAAATGAAAAAAAAAAAAAAGTTTAACACAGAATCAAAACATGAAACCAAAAATATTCCACTGATCAATTTGTATGATTAATAACCAAAATCTTCACAACTTTGTGTGTAATCAGTCCTTTTGTTAAGTCCTTTATAAGTTCAAATGAACTCCACTGCGTTTTGCAGCAAAATACTGAAGGTTTAGTCCCACCACGATCCAGGAGTATGAATCGTCGTGTAGGTTGGTCTTTCAGAAGCAGATGCACATCCAACTCTATTTCTCCTAAAGTGGTGGACACACTGCCCGCATGAGGCTCGCATGAGGCTCGCGTGGCGTGTTGTTTTTTATTTTGTTTTTATCATCTCACTAACTGTTAAATATACTCAATGAGTGTAATACATGCACGTGAACTACAGATGATGAAGGGAAGTGATGTGATACAGTGATATGTGGACAGACAGAAAATAAGGACAAGTAAAATAAGTAACAACATTGTTTTGTTTTCTGTGACGTTCATCTGATGTGAATTTATTAGTGTGAGCTTGACATATTTAAAATGTAAAGAAATGCAAACAGAATAATAAAACATGCACATGCTGCTGAATTTAAGATGTTGATGATGTCAAAATGTGAGTGTTGGATATCAACATTTTCTAAATGGTCACACAAAAGAAGCTTATTCAGCTGGTTTAGGTGGAGCTGAGCAATGTGAATAAATGTTACTAATAATATAAAATATGAGTAGCTCTCGGCCACTTTCATATTGACAAAGTAGCTCTCAGAGGAAAAAAAGGTTGTAGACCCCTGCTATACAGTATATCCTTGTGATATATGTTATGTTGTGTATATTTGTGCTTTAGCAACATATTTTTGGGGATTAAAGTACCATGCCAATCAATGAAATGTCTTTTTTAAGAATTCTTCATGGTCGTGGAGCAATAACACATCAATAGTGTATCCAGGACTCCAAAATTGGATATCAATTACAGGATTATGATATGTTATTGTGGCTTTGGAGGAATTCAATTGTTGCTATTCTCAGCATGTTGAGAGGATTCGTTCATGTTTCCTTTGCCTAGTCTCTCTCTCCCCGGTACAACAGCACACTCTCTGCTAATTATTTGTGGTATTATCGTTCAGGAAGTGTAAACTAGAGAGGTGGGGGGAAAAGGGTGTTTAGGAGCTGTTGGAAAAAAAAAAAAAAAAAAGAATCCAGCATGTTAGGGACTGATCCATATAGCCGGATTCACTGTCACAGCATTCCCAATTGAAGGAGAACTTGCATGCGCACGGCCGGGAAGCGGATCTGACACTCTAAAATCGGCTCAGGGATGCTCTTAGTGAATTTTCGCACATTAATGCTTTTAGAGCATCCACAAACATATGTGCACACGCGCACACACGCACACACACACACCTCATCCCTTGCTAATTCCTCTCTTCTCCTCCCTCTTTCGTCTCCTCTCCTCCCTCACCCTCCCTTCGCGGGCTGCCAAGCTAAGCCCAGAGCAGTTAAATAATCACTAAGGCTTCCAGCTGGCAGAATATATGCTGCAGTTTTTCTGAGAGGAGGGAATATAGCAGGGATGGCAGGACGCAACAGCAGCATGCCAATATGTATTGATATTGTGCTGACAAAATGTGTTTGCGCGTGTTTGTTTGTGTGTGCACTCGGGGGAAAGTGGAGTGGGAAATTGTTAGTATGACATACTTCATTTGAAGAGGCCTATTTTATTGGCAGGGCGTTTTGATTAAGTTTTTAATGCTTCCTTGGACTGTGAAAGAGATCATTCCAACAGGCAATTGGACACCACGGGCTTAACTGCGGGCAAAAACAAACAACCCCAAAAATTGCTCACTTACTTCGATCTGTTGTGCCCCTGCTTGTTCGCTACTACAACTGTTTGTCCCAGCGTGTCTTCAAGAAGGGAGAAAAAAAAAAAGAAGAAAACAGTGAACTTGAACTCTCCGAAAAATTATCTCCAATCTGATGTAATAATTTGCAATTCTTACAACGCACTCCCACGTTCCCTCAACATCGGGTCAATTTATTTTTCGGTTTATCTTCATCAGGCCACTCTGCAATGCGGCAAATTACAATTGCGATCCGAAATGCTGATTATCAGTATAGCATGACCTGCTAAAAATAACAAGATCAGTTGAAAGCGCTGCACGCTTTCCAATTTTTATAATTTTGGCCTTCAAAGCTGGACTGTTATAGTTATTTTCTACAACAGTAAACCGGCTTTTGGAGCCTAATACCTAACAGTATCTGCTGCTGAAAGCAACTAAAGCAAGAAGAAGCTTAAACCCAGGCTGTTGAATTTGGACACAGACAAATACACCCGTGGATGCGCACACGCACGGGCGTGCGCACACACACACACATATGTACACGCTGAAATATTAGGATTTGAGCATTCCTCCCAGCTCAAGTTGCAGGTACCTAAATACAATATTGGCCCCTGGGTCATATCTATAAATACGGGCACATCAAAGGAGCTCATCCTACTAGACACATCAGTATGGCCACTGGGTTCCTTGGCTCTCTCTCTCTCTCTCTTTCACACACACACATACACACACACACACACTCACACACTCCCATCTTGAGTTTTAGCTATGTATTTTTGATGTTGAGTTGCCATCCTGTGTGTGTGTGTGTGTGTGTGTGGTGTCTAGGTAATGTGTCAGTAACTTTATCCGTCTTGAAATAGCCAGAAAAACCCCGAAGGCCTAGCAGAGTCTTTTAAAGTGTTGCTCCTTTCTGCAGTGCTGATTTATGCTACTTACTTAGTGAAGACAGGAGGTGGTAAGTAAATCAATCATACAATCAGTCAGCCATTTAGAGTGCCAGTCGGTCTGTCAGTCAGTCATTCCCTCTGTCATGTATTACCTCTCTTTCGGTATCTCTCTCCATATTTTTATCCGTCTCCCTACCCCATGCGCACACACACACACACACACACACACACACACACACACACACACACACACACACACACACACACACACACGGGGTGTTACAAGCAGCGGGGATTTTTGATGGCATGCTATTTTTAGCAGGCTGTATCTCGTGGGTTTAGTAATTTTCTCTCCTCAGTAACAGTTACCATGCAGAGACTGTTGTTATGAGGAGCTGTCCGAGGCGGCCAATCATCTGCCTCCCTGCTTGATGGATGGGCAGACAAGGCACTTGGCATGTTGGCGTGAGAGAGAGAGAGAGGGAGAGAGAGGAAGAGTGGACAAAGGATGGAGGCAGGTGACGGGACAAACAAACGCAGCAGTCTTTGTTTCTATTAGAACACCTGTGCACGTCATCTTCACAGATGCACACTGTGCGAGTAGTACAGTGTAGATACATTGAATGGATAAGCCTTAAAGTGGCAGTAGGCAGAGTGTTGTTGGCATCATTGGGCAAAAATTCCATAACGGAGGCAGCTGTCAATCAATTGCGAACTCCGATCAGACGGTCAAACTAGGCAGCGCTGATCAAATATTTTCAGAAACATCTTGTAGTGTACTGTTTGGCTGTAAAATGAGAAAGTTTGTAACCCAGCCACCATGTTGATATCAAGAAATACCAAGCATCGCCCACCAGCCGGAGCAAACTTTTTTTCATTTTACAGTTAAACAGTACACTACAAGATGTTTCTGAAAACATTTGAGGGGAGAAATAGGCATTACAGTAACAGAATATGGATTCATAGTTGCTCAGCGCTGCTTAGTTTGACCGTTTGATCAGAGTTCACGAGTGATTGACAGCTGCTCAGAGGCGGCAAGGCTCCAGCTCGGCTCTGATTGGTTGTTTCCCTCCAGTCTGTGAAGTATTGCAGATGCCATTAGGAGCACCGGAGGACACAGAGGATTCAGATTACCTGTGTCATGCACTACTGTTAGGATATAGTGGCCGTTTTATAAAAACAATTTGTTTTTTAATCATATCTGCTCATATCTGCCGACTCCAGCTTTAATGCCGATAGGAACACATAATAGGCATGTAACGGAGCATCTGTGGGTGATTCATAAATCATATCTCAGATTTCACACTATTGAGACAGACGAATGAAATGATTTCAAAGCCCTGTTTGCAATTTCACACTTCTATCATCATGGTCGGTCTCATATTGATTAAAGAAGAGCACATTTGTACAGCGGCTTATTCTTTTTTTTTTTTTGCTATGCAGAAACTGTAATAGTTCAAATATGCTGCAAAATGGAAAGGAACAAAACAGAACAGCTCAGCTGTAATCCGAAACACTACCTGTGCTGCAGACTGCATTAATGTGGAAAGCTGACTTGGCAAAATCCAGAAACTATATTGGACTGCCAGCAAACAAATGAGCAATATTAATACAAGAGGTAATACAAAAGAGAGGGAAAACAGCTTATCGGATACATTCAGGTATTTAACCCTTTAATGTCCTCACTCAGAAAAAACAATGAATTCTTTTTTTCTTTTCTTTTTTACACAGGCCTCTACCAAATGGTTGAGATGTTGCTTCATGGTAAAAGTACAATACAAACCATGTACTTTCATTATGCTAGTAACACGTTAGTATACCAACATATATCAATTTGTTACCATGAAATTAGTAGTATTACTAGTACTTAAATATATAATTCCCATGTATTTATTCCAGATATTTAACATATTTACAGTAGGCTAATTTGAAAACATCTCAGAAATGGTAAAAAATCATACTGATATATTTTACCAAATTTATAATGGAATGACTTTAGAAATATAATATTTACAAATTATATTAAGAACAGTGAATGTCCATATGTTTTTATTTCATAAAAATTGTACATTTATTAACTTAGCACCACTACTTTTACCAGTAAATAATAAGTCGACACGTTGTTTTTAGACAGTAAAAAAGCTGTAAAATATGTATTAAATTATTTCAGCAATTACGTATATACAGTA